>MJUT01006608.1:65003-80323 GCA_002080005.1 Gigantidas platifrons | reverse complement strand
TCTGTTGTTCCATTTCTTTGACCATAGTATTGTCTGTTGTTCCATTTCTTTGACCATAGTATTGTCTGTTGTTCCATTTCTTTGACCATAGCATTGTCTGTTGTTCCATTTCTTTGACCATAGTATTGTCTGTTGTTCCATTTCTTTGACCATAGCATTGTCTGTTGTTCGATTTACGGCTTTTAATTGCCAATTTGATATCTTCGAACTTTTCTTATTCAAGATTTAGTCACTTTACAAAGTCTATGGACCGCATCGGTGGCATAATGGCTAGTGTGCTCGCCTCGAGTGTGGTAGATCGTGAGTTCGAGCCCCGGTTGGGTCAAACCAAAGACTATAAAATTGGTATTTCTTGCTTCTCCGCTAAGCACGTAACATTAAGGAGAAAGAGCAAAGACTGGTCGGCTTTCGGAATTAAAATGATGTGTACGAGTGGAGCGACATGTCTACACACGGACTGTTGTTTCAGTGAGCTAGCACTATAAAAATCCAACTAAGCATGTTGGTCGACTACAAAGCGGACCTCATCATCATATCATTGAAAATTAACTTGTTCTCGCCATGATATAGCTGAAAAATTACTGAATTGGCGTTAAACAACAATGCCTCACTCACTAAAAGTGTATGCCTTTTTGTGCAGATCTGAATTCTAAGATGTCACTATTACAGGACATAATTTAACATAAGTCAATGTGGAAAACTACAAAATTATTGAATCCAAATTGTACACGATTAGTCATTATTGAATGGTCACTTAGAAAGTCAACATTTTTATTATGTGGATCAGAAACTCAAGATAGCCACCATGGCATAACAACATTATCGGGAAAACCCTGTTAAGAGTTACAGTTCCACTTGGTGATCATGAAATAGCTGACAAATTGCTGACAGTTTCAGTAAACAGCAATAATGTTGAACATAAACAGAGGATATAAAACACAGAATATAGCT
This sequence comes from Gigantidas platifrons, assembly GCA_002080005.1. Classification (NCBI taxonomy): domain Eukaryota; kingdom Metazoa; phylum Mollusca; class Bivalvia; order Mytilida; family Modiolidae; genus Gigantidas; species Gigantidas platifrons. The sequence goes on along the minus strand of MJUT01006608.1, from coordinate 79,372 downwards.
TTATCACAGGACGATCAATGTGTATGATATATGGTATTACAAGATTATATTTTTTGTCGACTCTGGGTACCCCCAACAATACCAGGAGGTCTAATTGTACAATGGAAGATCTATGACAGAGTTTTAGGCCAAATAACCATTCTGCCATAACATTTAACATATAGGCAATATGATAGCATCCCACTTGCTGGAGAAATAAATGTGTAATGTTACCTTGGCTCATACATCATGGCTATTAAGCTATGCCCCCAACAATACCAGGCACTCTAATTGTACAATGGAAGATCTATGACTGGAGAAATGCTAATGTTACTCTGGTTTAAAAACAATCACTATGGTTACCAAGTTAACAGACTATATTGGCATGGATTCCTGGCCCCGGCGCCATAAAACTTGAGAATTTACTTAAGTCTGAGAATATTCTCAAATAAGGAAATATTCAAAGTTGATTGGCTGAGAACACAGATTTCAGCAAAAAAAGTTTGCTCAGCAGAGAAAAAGTTTTATGGCATCAGGGTGTGAGTGATGTACAATATAAACAATTTATTCTTATTTAGATTAGAAATTCCTTGATATTTATTTACATGTATAACTGTATTTACAACAACAAATAACATCTAAACAATAGTTACATCACAATAAATAGAAAATTACATTTAAATTTCATAATTAAATTCTAACTATACAGTCCTGCTTTGAACAGCAAAACTTGATATGGTAAATAAATACAAGTGTCCCTTGATATGATAAATAAATACAAGTGTCCCTTGGTTCAATGAGAATAGTTTGAAGATACCAAAGGGGTAATTCAAAGAAAGACAGACAATACAATTACGAAAGAAAAAGGATAAGAAGACACAACACAAACTCCACATGGATGTACTCAGTTCCTGGGGAAGGGTAAGCAATATCTTGCTCCACTGGTGTATTAACTAATGGTATCTATATATAGCTGCTTTGGGTCTTGCTCCACTGGTGTATTAACTAATGGTATCTATATATAGCTGCTTTGGGTAACATTCAGGAGATACATTTAAATCCTGTTGGCTAGGATAGGACCTTAGTTGAGTCATCACGGCCAAGTTGTTAAACAATAAAAAATGCATGTTCATGTACAAATGTATATATTTTTGGAATAAGATGACAGAAAAAAATAGAAATAAAATATAATAGAAACCAGATATATGTTGAAACAACAGACGCTGGCCAATTGCAACCTATATCTACTCTCCATGTGAATATAGAAAATTTTCTCTGGTACATTCATTGAAACAAGTGTTGTCAGCTGAAATACTTCAATGGTTGCTGAGAGGATTTTAAGAATGTTTTCTTATGTGTTGGCAGCCATCTTAGATTTCTGGCTGGCAATAAACACATAAACCTCCATTGATATAGAACCATCAAAGGAAAGGAACATTCTAGCAGTGTAACATTTGCATCTGATTTCTGATATGTTTTTAAAATTTAACCCAATCTGGTTTCCAAGATTTTATTTTATTTTCAACCAATCTGGGAACATAAATAGCTCTGGTGTCCATCTTGGATTTTCCATCATCATCAAAAGTATAAAACTGTAGCTGGACCACAATTTGCTTTAATTGGCCTAAATGATTATAGTGTGTTCTGGAATAAGCAGCCATCTGAGACAAGTGGGGTCAAGTGATATAAAAACTTTTCAATAAAAAAAACCAGCACTAATATCTTCAAACCTAAACAATGTTCATTATAAAGTGCATAAATATTTGACAATACTATATCAAGTATTACCACATCACACTTTACAACTGAAACAATGATGGTGTTGGAATTTTCTTCTTAACAAAACAAAATCGTGTAACAAAATGAAAAGTATAAGAGTAACATGACAGGTGTTGCTAGTGGAGCAGGAACTACCCTTCCTGAGTGTCCCAAGTTCACCCTAGTGGAGCAGGAACTACTTACCCTTCCTGAGTGTCCCAAGTTCACCCCAGCTTTTTCGTGGGGTTTGTGTTTCTCAATTTATATTTTCCTGTGTAGTGTTTGATAGATCAAGTCTGTACTTTTTCATTTGGTCATTGTATTGTCTGTCCTTTTTTGATTTACGACTTATGTTTACCCCTTTGGAATCTTCAAATATATAAGTATGGAATGTAAAGGGTTAAAGAAAGATATAAACTGGTTATAACATGCTTAGTGTGAAAAATATAGTGACATTTCTGTCGACTAGAAACATATAGGACTACAAGCTAGATTTTTGCTACGAAAATTTGTTTTTGTGTTCATAGAAGTCGGGTAAAATAAAATGGCTGGTAGACAAGTGTTAATCCAGCGGACTGGCTTACAGAAATTTGTGGGTAAAATTAAAATGTTGGTATGTTTTGTTTATTAAGAAAATTGGGTTTATAAAGTTCATGATAAAATGAAATTCATGATAAACTGTTGATTATCCAAAGGACTGTTTTGACCATATCTTTCTGTAAAAAGGAGAAAAGATGTAATTTATAGACATTGAGTTAGTACATAGATATCCTTCAAACAGGTACAAGTAAATTTTAGAATCCATACACAATGATTATGCCTGATAGTGGTATTATGATAGGACTGTAGGAGTTCACATCATCATTCCTCAGTATCCAGGTGATATAATAGGATCACCATATGCACATCTAGATTCTATATCCAGATTATACCAGTTGCCATAGCCACCCTTATATTTACTGGTCACAATACGGAAAAATCCATGTTCTCCCTGCAATACATTATAAAAATCTTCAATTATATATTTCATTTTTATGCATACAAATATTATGACTACCTATTATAAAACTAATATTGACAATGTGTTGTAAGGGAGATAACTTATACAAAACAAATTAAGACAATGTGCTGTAAGGGAGATAATTTATACAAAAAACATCTTGAAACTGTTACGGAGATAAATCTTAACAATGTGTTGTAAGAGAGATAACTTGTACATACAAACACATCTTTCTTCAAAATCTAGGTTTTGGAAATTTTCCATTCTTCATTCTAAATTTCTTTGAACTAAATTTTGTTGTGATTGAAAAACATCTACCTGCTTTTATTTTTGTCATGATTTTTCATTATTCTTTCCTGAACTGTAAATATGTAATCCCTGTAGAATCATGAATAGCACTTCTGTCCAGGTTATTAAGCCAGGATAATAAAAAGATGCTATATGGAGGGGGGGATCCCAAAATATGATATATTTCAATTTCACAGCCAGTTCATGTAAAGCAAAACACCCTTCAATGAAAGCACATTCTTTATTTCCTTATTTTTAAAAATATGACAAGGGACAAAACACCCATTTTCTTCAAGAGCAAGTTAATTTATGATGAATTTTCTTCATATTCATGATTTTAAAAAGCATACAGTTTGAAAGTACAGATTTCTGGTAGTTTTTGCTACATAACACTTACCCACGGTTCTCCCCAGGAATTTCTCACGATCCAGTATTCTACACCTGATGTAGCGTTTACTCCCCATCCTACCACTGATATAATATGGTTCACCTTTAAAAAAAATATTGAAGTGGTAATGGCTAATAACTATATCTCATAAAAATACCCTATCTTCCCAAAATGTTCAAAATAATATACAAATTTTTGTGTAGTTTTGTGATAAATGAGAGATGTCGTAAAAACATGCCGCTACGCTAAAATAATTAAAAAAAATACATGTGATAGCAGATTAAATCTGTATTGGAAAGGTAAGATCACCAGTTAATAAAATGTAATGATATCTTGTACAATAATACCACCAGCAATGCTACTGTAGATGTCAGTAAATGCCTCTAATATCAGTTACAGGCCACTGTTAGAGGTCACAGATACAGGCTGATGTTTTTGCAGTTCTTTTTATGAACGAGCTTAAGATTTGACCAATGTTGTAATAGAAAAATTAGGTAAACTTGTTCACACAACTTTTTTTGGGGGTTATTTCATAAATTATAAGATCATTATTGTACAAGTTAGATACATCACTATTGAAACGAAAGAAGCGACCCGTATTGAATATAACAGGCTTCTTTTTCCACATCAGTACTACGGTGAAGGCCTAGGTGTAAAGCACCAAGGCCTTCACCTGAGTATAAATGCAGAAAAAGAAACCTGTTATATCAAATTCCGGCAACTTTTTTGTTTCAATAGTACTGTATCTAATACATAATAAAAATCAAATTTTTAATATTCAAATTTTGGAGGCAATAGGCATAGCATATTGGTAGAGTAGTTATACTATAATTAACAACATTGTGAGCCTTCATGACCTCATCAAGTTCTACAACTATCATACATTAATTAACTTACAACCAAATTTTGTGATATCTTGATCTTACACACTTTGAGTAATTTAACTCATATAACGGGATCATTTAAAAGGGCTATTATTGCTGTTATTCACCTTACAGTCACAAATGAACCTCCAACAAAATGCCCACATTAGGATGAATATGTTGGGTGATAAAATCTGTGCAGCTGAATGGATTGATTCCGAAATTCTACAGTCATCCTCATTATATGATTGTGGAAGCATCAGACTCAATGGCATTACATTAATGTCAAAAATATATATTTATGGCTGGTCTTAAATAATTATGGCTATCAAATTAATAATAATATGCACAGGGGTAAAGCTGATGACCGTAAGTGTAAATTACGGTCATCCCAAGATGTCGGACATGAAATTAGCTAAGAATTTTTTTTGTCAATTAAATTGTTTCTATAATGTATTTTAAATGACACATGCATTAGTACGATAGTAATCTATGAACTTTTCACAAGGAAATCACAAATTACGACTGAAAAATGTATATGAAAGAGAAAATCTGATTTAAAAGAATCGCTAAGATGACAGTATAAACTGAAAACTGCAATTACGGTCATCTCAGTTTTCAGTTTATACTGTCATCTTAGCGATTTTTTTAAATCGGATTTTCTCTTTCATATACATTTTTCAGTCATTATTTGTGATTTCCTTGTGATAAGTTCAGATTACTATCGTACCAATGCATGTGCCATTTAAAATACAATACAGAAACAATTTAATTGACAAAATAGATTCTTACCCGATTCCACGTCTGCCATTTTGGGATGAACATAATAGCAGTTACGGTCATCAGCTTTACCCCAGTGAATATGGTTAGCCATAAATATCTTATTTTTAACATTAATAACATGCCATAAGTGTATACAGCATAACATATATTGTTAAGGTGTTTAACGCCACTTTTAACAATATTTCAGCTATATCATGGCGGTCAGTTTTATTGGTGGAGGAAACCGGAGTACCCGGAAAAAACCACCAACCTGCCATAAATCATTATCTGATAATGTTGTATCGAGTACACCTTGCCTGAGTGGTATTTAAACTCACAACGTTAGTGGTGATAGACACCGATTGCATAGGTAGTTCTAAATACAACTACCATACGATCACGACCATGACAACCCCGATAAGATATAAGGTCATAATAAAATTCTTGTTTCAGAGAGACCACTACCCATCTAGCTAATAACCAACTAATTGGTAGTAAAAGTCTAAACATATTGTTTGAGGAAACATTGTTCTCTATTACATCACAAATAAGAGAAAAATAATACCATGGTAATGAAACGTTTTTCTTCAAATATCCCTCCAGTATATGCATCTAATTTATCTGTTGCCATTATACCACAACTGTCAAAATAAATATTAGTCTTGAATTTGTTGACTTCAATATTGAATGATATTTAGATTTGTTCAATGTAATATATGACACACAAGCTATGATAACAATGTGAAAACATATGACTAATACAAATAGGAGATTCCTAAAGAATCTATTATAATATAATCACCTGGGATATATTGGCAGAAAACTTCTAATAAAAACGTAGATATCTTAATTTTCTTATTAGATGGATGATGAAAGATATGATCTTACTAATATTGATATACCATTCATCATTGATAATCCATGTGTAATTACGACCAATTCATCTCCACATATCATTTTAATTTACAAGGAAATCCTTTTCTTTTTAAAAAACTGTATTGGCTGTAAAACAGTGGGTCAGGATTAATCAAAATATTTTAAAATGACTCGTGAATAATTCATGACCACAAAGATTTTTCTTTCAGTCGACCCACTGACGATGGGTGGCGAGTATCAGAGTTTAATCAGCTGTGGGTTACAGACGAAAGTTTTATACCTGATTGGTCCATTCTTATATATTTCTGCCATCATGTGGTCTCTTCCTTTAAGAGTACCAAAATCTCCAACTTTCCACAAAGTATGATTCTGTAAATCTTGACACTTTCCAGATGGAGTACATGTTCCACACTGATTAAAAGTATCACATTCTAAAAATAGAAGAGGAAAAATAACAACACAAAATGTACAAAATTATAATATATTTAGAATATCACATGAGCACTATATATACATTTATTTATTCTTTTTCATGTATTTTTGGAATGAAGAGGCAAAAATATGTGACATCATAATAGAATAAACCCCACTTGACAGGGGACACCATTCTGTTTGTCTGATAACTAAAACATGTGTGTCACACGATGCTAATATTAAGACATGTTTTTTTAATTTTCAATCATGCAGAATTTTGTTCTCTGGTTCAATTACTAATACAGAAGAGAGTTATTTAAATATCTTATACTCATGTGGACCTTTTAAGAGCTTTTTCTGTAAGCGTACTAAGTTTTTTTCTGCCTCCTGCTCAGTCACAAAAAAATTGCAATGGTATCAAATATTTCAATCTAACATTGTAAAGATGGATTTGAATATACCATAAATTGAAGCACCATTTCTTCTGCCTATTAATAACATGTGGTCTTGCAAGAAAGGTGGTTTCTCAAAACAGCAGGTTATATTTATAGAGATAATGAAGAGCTGTGACAGTTTACTTCACACTAACAGAGGTTGGTCTAACCATCAGAATTTACTGTAGTATTAACTCAATTTCAACTTAGAAGAAGAAATAATAATAAGTTCAATGAACTAGTATAACATGTCCTGATGAACTAATGATCAGCCAATAATAACACTGCTGGCAAAATCTTCACAGCGTCTTTCACACTTTTTTAAAAATATTATTTCATCACAAACGTAAAGCTCTCCGATTAGTTGATTAATTTTTTTAATAAGTATTAATATCTGACAGTTCATCTGGATTTGACCTCCAATTGAGCAATGTCAGATGTTATAGGGAGGACAACATATTGCAACAGATGATATTAATCAGACTGTGTTTACTTTAATTTGGATATCTTAACTCATAATACACATCCATTTCTAAGTAAAATCATCAGCCCTTCTAACTCAAACACTTGTTTGATAATATGTCAATCTTGAAAATAAAAATTTGACTTATACACTGTACAACAATTAAAGACATCTAAGTGCTAATTCTAACATGACCTCACTCTTTCCCGTTGTTAAAAAAAACCAGAATTATTTCTTCGTATTATCTCATTAGCAAATGCGCCGATGAATGTGACTGATGTTTCCATTGGCAGCATAAATTGTGACCCGAATAATGCCGATAGAGGGCGCAGTATTATTCTAGTTACATAAATTGTGTGCCACTTTTTCTGCAAGCGTATGTATAAATTACCATATCTTCCAATCAAAGTATACTACCGTATTTGTACTCTTAGACATATCAGAATCGAAATAAATCATGGAAGCCAGAGTGTGTTTTGAGTTTTAACATGGATTGGCGGATATTAATAAATTTCATCCCTCGCTTCTGGCTCGGGATAAAATACTAATATCCGCCAATCCATGTTAAAACTTCCAACACACTCTGGCTTCCATGATTTATTTCTTAATTATTCAAATCAGCCAGCCTTTGCTTTAATATTTTCACCTACTTACCCAGAAGCCAAATTTAGAAAATTTTTCTATTTATTCAAACAAATTCTTTTATAATTTTCACTTTTCCAAATCCAATTTTACTTGTTCCGGGCTTCGGGCATGTGGGTTAGCGCGAAGACTGTAAGCATGAATTCATATATAAATTACTTTGATTTTTAGCTTGGTAATTGTTACATGTTTCATCAGGAATTCCATGTTTGTTAGCATACTGCCACACTCCTCTATCATCTCCCCCTTCACAACTCCCTGCTCCTCCACAGTCAATCACATTTTGTACAGACAAGTAGGCAGATGGCCATGCCCCTTTACGTTTAATATTGATTCTGTCTGCAATAGCACTGGTTGATCCCATAGCCCAGCATGATCCACAATCTGTAAATATAAACAATTATCATTGGTTAATTATTTGTAGTACTGGTGGTGGTATGTGTTTTTAGCTCTATATATAGAGTGAGTGATTGTTGTTTAACATGATATGAGCAAATATTTCAACTACATGTAAATCATGGTGAAAACAAGTTACATTCGATGACATGATAATGATATGCACTTTGTACTCGACCAACATGCTTAGTTGAGATGATGATAATGATGTATACTTTGTACTCGACCAACATGCTTAGTTGAGATGATGATAATGATATGCACTTTGTACTCGTCCAACACACTTAGTTCAATTTTAATAGTGCCTAAGTTCAGTTTAAAACAACACTCTTGACATGTCGCTCCACTTGGACACATTATTCTGATTCTGAGCACCCATCCTTTGCTCTTCCTCCTTAATTCTGTGTGCTTAGCTGAAAAGCAACAACTACCTATTTTAAAGTCTTTGGTATGATCCTACTGGGGGTTGAACCCATGATCTACTGCACTCAAGGAGGGCATGCATGCTAACCATTACACCACCGACCCATGTGGTGTGCTAAATATATCGACAATCTGCTGATAGAACTACAATGTAACAAGTCCAACTAACAAGTAAATCAATGGATTTATATTTCATTCCATTTATATTACTATTTTATATTCAATTTTCAAATTAAAACAAATTGATGACTTTTTTCCTAGTCTCTCACAAAGACCATTTATTTCTTTAAATATTTACAACTTATTTTTATTAAATGTGTTAGAAATAACAGTTATGTTGTTCTGTCCTTAATGTAACATTTGGTCTTTAATCAACACATTCTACCTTCTTAGTATATGTTGTTTTATTTATAACGTACTCAGAGACATATGTTGTTTATAACTTACACTGAGCCTGACTGAGGTATATGTTACTTACATTGACATATATTACTTACACTGAGGTATATGTCCCCCCTCCCAGAGGGTGTGCCGGGGGTAGAATAGGCACCAGGTTTCTCCGTCCTAGAGGCACTAGTCCTCTAAAAGGGGCCAACTCCACAGGAACCCCGGGGTATATAAATGGGACTGAGAGCTTCTTTGGCTTGAAGGGGCATCCGTCGGTTGTGCGGGATGTATAAATTCACAACCAACCCATCCTTCGGATGAGACGTAAATAAAACCAAGGTCCCGTGTTGAGAGATTGTCACCCTCTTTGCACATTAAAGAACCCAGTGTAACAGTTCATTATGAGCATTATGTTCATGATAAGTGGTCCATAGGAGACATGTTGCACTGGCTAAATTTTCCGTCCTTACCCATCACCTATCCTTGTTTCGAGTCCTGTAGCATTTAAATTTTTTTACCATTGGCCTATCTGTCCTCCGTTTTCAACCTACATATTGATTTCTTGTAAACATGTTCTCGTCCTGAATATAGTTGAAAAATTGCTCGCTGAACATTAAACATCAATCAATCAATCAATCTGAGGTATATGTTACTTACATTGAGGTATATGTTACATACACTGAGGTATATGTTACTTACATTGAGGTATATGTTACTTACACTGAGGTATATATGTTACTTACACTGAGGTACATATGTTATTTACACTGAGGTATATGTTACCTACCCTGAGGTATATGTTACTTACACTGAGGTATATGTTACTTACATTGAGGTACATGCTATTTACACTGAGGTATACATAACTTACACTGAGGTACATGTATATGTTACTTGCATTGAGGTATATGTTACTTACTCTGAGGTACAAAAACTACATGTATATGTTACTTACATTGACATATATGTTACTTACACTGAGGTATATGTTACCTACATTGAGGTATATGTTACTTACACTGAGGTATATGTTACTTACACTGAGGTACATATGCTACTTATACTGAGGTATATGTTACTTACAGAGGTATATGTTACTTACACTGAGGTATATGTTACTTACACTGAGGTATATGTTACCTACATTGAGGTATATGTTACTTACACTGAGGTATATGTTACCTACATTGAGGTATATGTTACTTACACTGAGGTACATATGCTACTTATACTGAGGTATATGTTACTTACAGAGGTATATGTTACTTACACTGAGGTATATGTTACTTACACCGAGGCATATGTTACTTACACTGTGGTAAATGTTACTTACACTGTGGTAAATGTTACTTACACTGAGGTATATGTTACTTACACTGAGGTACATATGCTACTTATACTGAGGTATATGTTACTTACACTGAGGTATATGTTACTTACTCTAGTATATGTTACTTACACTGTGGTAAATGTTACTTACACTGAGGTATATGTTACTTACACTGAGGTATATGCTACATACAGAGGTATATGTTACTTACACTAAGCCTAAGGTATATCTTACTTACATTGACCGTCAATGATTGACATATATGTTACTTACACTGAGGTATATTTCACACTGAGGTATATGTTACTTACAGAGGTATATGTTACTTACACTGATGTATATGTTACTTACACTGAGGTATATGTTACTTACACTGAAGTACATGTATATTTTACTTACACTGAGGTATATGTTACTTACACTGAGGTACATATGTTACTTACACTGAGGTATATTTACTAACATTGAGGTATATGTTACTTACACTGAGGTATATGTTACCTACACTGAGGTATTTGTTATTTACACTGAGGTATATGTTACTTACACTGACATACATAATTATGTCACTTACACTGAGGTATATGTTACTTACACTGAGGTATTTATTACTTACATTGAGGTACATATGTTACTTACACTGAGGTATATTTACTAACACTGAGGTATATGTTACTTACACAGTGTTCGACGTTAAACGGTAGTCCGAAGCCCGCGTCTAGTAAAAATTATATTGGTCTAGTTGTATGGTGTTGCTGGTGGCCCGATTGGTCTAGTGAATTTGAAAGTAACGAAGTGTAGCTAAATACCTTTTCTGAATGACTCGACGAAAATTTTGACTCGTTAATGTGATACAAAAATGTGTACAAAAATAGTCACCGACTTGTTTACTCATAAAAATGACCTTAACCTAATAACTGGTACCTTCAAATATAGCGATTCGTGGGTACTTAGGCATTTTCATTTCGGCAACCAGTCGTAAGATGCATCTAAATCCCATCGACAGAAAAGTTAAGTACAACGTGTCGTCGTGTTACAAAGGTATTTGCTGATCGTTAAATGTTAAAACGTGAAAATAATCTTTAACAAGATATAATTTTTACTTTTTATGAGTAAAAATAAAGAAAATAAATATTTTTTACCACTTTCCCCAGTATGAATCGTTACGGATAGTGCTCTGTCATTATGGTTTTTAGTTGTTTATGGTTTCGATAAATCAACATGGTCTGGGAAGTGGCAAGACGGTGCTATTCCGGGGAAGAAGTTGAAAAAGCCCTCTAGAACACCAGAGGTGTCACAGGCTAAAAAAAACAATATGAACAGAAAAGATCACGATCTTTAAAGCTCCACTGGACCACCAATCACCCTTGGCTATGCTACGACGAACTTCTTCTCTTCGTAGTTTCCTCCACTGTGGAGCACCCGTGTGTTATACGTAAAAAAAAATTTTAGGATTTAAAACTAAAAACATATTGGAACCAATTGAATATTTTCATTTACTCGTAGTATTAAAAGGCTATTACTTTTAGGTATTAAAAAGTAAAAGATGTTTGCACAATTAAGTTATTTACAAAATTTACAATCCTAAAATCAAAGAGCCATTAGTCTTATCACAGTCGAATGAATTTTCATAAATAGAGAAAAATAGTTAAAATTTAGATGTTGGGGTATTATAATATATATATACATGTGTAAGAGACAAGTTGTAATACACCAACATCTAAATTTTCACCATTTTTCTCTATTTATGAAAATTCATACACTGTGGTCTTGTCCATCATTTACACGAACATGAACAAATGATGTATTGTACATACTGCGAAAAACAGTTTAAGGACAAAACTGGGGCTCGGAAGTTTGTTACAGGATGTAACAACTTTAGAATAGACACCATCAAAATGCATGTATAAAATTAAACAATGAAAATTTGTTTCTTCTTTTTCTGGTAAAAATATCTTCGGTCTAGTGTGCACTGCTTCGGTCTAGTAACTTTAGCAAGTCACTGGCCCACATGTCTAGTGGTTAAAAAAGTTTTTGGCGAACACTGCTTACACTGAGGTATATGTTACTTACACTAAGGTATAAGTTACTTATACTGAGGTATATGTTACTTACACTGAGGTATATGTTACTTACACTGAGGTATATGTTACTTACACTGAGGTACATATGTTACTTACACTGAGGGACAGGGATAGAAATTGGAAAGTTCAAGCTGGTAGCCCAGAGATTTTTTATGTCTATAAATTATAGGTAAAAGTTTAGTAGCCCAGAAGAAAATCTAGGGGCCATGGGCCACTGGGATCCTGTTAATTTCTGTCCCTGAGGGATATGTTACTTACACTGAGGTGTATGTTACTTACACTGAGGTATATGTTACTTACACTGAGGTATATGTTACTTACACTGAGGTATATGTTACTTATACTGAGGTATATGTTACTTATACTGAGGTATATGTTACTTACACCAAGGTATATGTTACTTACACTGAGGTATATGTTACTTACACCAAGGTATATATTACTTACACTGAGGTATATGCTACTTACACTGGGGTACATATGTTACTTACACTGAGGTGTATGTTACTTACACCAAGGTATATATTACTTACACTGAGGTATATGATACCTACTCTGAGGTATATATTACTTACACTGAGGTATATGTTACTTACACCAAGGTATATGTTACTTACACTGAGGTATATGTTACTTACACCAAGGTATATGTTACTTACACTGAGGTATATGTTACTTACACTGAGGTATATGTTACTTACACTGAGGTATATATTACTTACACTGAGGTATATGTTACTTACACTGAGGTATATGTTACTTACACTGAGGTATATGTTACTTACACTGAGGTATATGTTACTTACACCAAGGTATATATTACTTACACTGAGGTATATGCTACTTACACTGGGGTACATATGTTACTTACACTGAGGTATATGTTACTTACACTGAGGTATATGTTACTTACACCAAGGTATATGTTACTTACACTGAGGTATATGTTACTTACACCAAGGTATATATTATTTACACTGAGGTATATGCTACTTACACTGGGGTACATATGTTACTTACACTGAGGTATATGTTACTTACACTGAGGTATATGTTACTTACACTGAGGTATATGTTACTTACACTGAGGTATATGTTACTTACACTGAGGTATATGTTACTTACACTGAGGTATATGTTACTTACACTGAGGTATATGTTACTTACACTGAGGTATATGTTACCTACACTGAGGTATATGTTACTTACACTGAGGTATATGTTACTTACACTGAGGTATATGTTGGTTTCTTGTTGTACTTAGGTAGTTTGTATTGTTCACATTTCTCCAGTCCCAGTTAGCTGGTAAGGTCTTCAGGTCCAATGTTTCATGTGGACGTGGATATGTTCTGTAAAATATATTTCATGTACATAACAACATAAATATATCAAGGTCCTATGGTACTGTGGCAATTAATTTTAAATATATTTGCGAATATTGGTTGAAATATTTTCTGGTGTGTATCTTCAATTAAGAGTGGAAAGTATTTTAGACCAGAAAACAAATTCGGAATTCAAAGTTCAATCACAAATTTCAAATATATCGTGGTGGAAACTAGACTATCAGAAGAAAACCACTGACCTGTGGCAAGTCACTGACAAACTTTATCACATAATGTTGTATATAGAGTACACCTTGCTGTGAGCGGATTTTAATTCACAACTTTAGTGACAATATATTATAGGCACTGATATAGTCCGAGATTCCTCTGCCGTTCAACGACTATTTAGAACTTGCTGTTGTCGTTGAAGTTCAACGGCAACAGCAAGTTCTAAATAGTCGTCGAACGGCAGAGGAATCTCGGACTAGCACTGATAGTACACACTCCACAGTTCAAATTTTAGTTGTAAATCCAACTCCCATACGATTACCGTGAATCAC
>MJUT01006608.1:34815-52769 GCA_002080005.1 Gigantidas platifrons | reverse complement strand
AACAGGGCCTCTTCCGGTAGCACTGGTACTTCCGGTCATGCGCAATGGTACATTTTATACTACTACTACAGTAAGAAAAAAAAAACGCGGGAAACGGTTGCGCAACTTCCGGTTGCGCATGCGCATAACATACTTCCGGTTCCGGTCACGTGACTGACGTCACTTCCGGTTCCGGGCCGCTTCCGGGGGCCCTACTACGGCGGATATTGCGCAACTTCCGGTTGCGCATGCGCAGAACATACTTCCGGATGACTGACGTCACTTCCGGTTCCGGGCCACTTCCGGTCACGTGACTGACGTCACTTCCGGTCACGTGATTTCCGGTCACGTGACTTCCGGTAGATCCTCATCGATCCTCCGCAAATCCGACTTGAGCTGTACCCATATACTACTCATCATGCTATGCCAATTCATCATTATTAATATTATAAATAATAATACATTTGTTTGCTTAAATATAAAGCCATAATTTGGCTATTCCAAATTATATCATATCTATTAACAAGAGAAAAAAAAAAAGAGAAGAACAAAAAACTTTTTCTTTTTGTAAGATTCTGCTATTAATATACATGTATTTATGCTTGGTAATTAAGATGAATTGCATGTATACATGATGGGTAGATTGCTCTATGTCTTATGTAAATTGTTTTCTAATTGTTCCATCTTGTTGTTGGAGAGGTTTTGCATAGGCATAGCCTGTTATCCAATCCTATTGATTTATCAATAAAATATTTGAAATGAAATGCCTTGATAAAACGTGTTTCTGTAACTTATAAATGTTATGAAATGTACGCGCATCGGGGAAAAGGCCTGCAACTGCTCGTGTTTTGAGATCGATCAAGAAATGGACGTCATGTTATTAATTATCAACATTGTTTACGGAGTTTGTCGAATCGTCATTAAATCAGTACAACAATGCACTTAATTATTTCTTATATTTTGTGAATTTTAGTCAGTGTTAATTACATGTATGAACAACGAACCATGCAAGTTGGCAGTTCATAAGCGACAAAATACAAATAAGTGATCGTTGGTAATTTTCGTTCTCAAAAGGCGGAAAGTGGTTCGATTAGCTGTTTAATGTGAAATATTTACCTCTATTTCATGATTTTAAAGCTATTTACCAATTTCCAAAACATATATTATTTTTGGCCAAAATCGTAGCTAATGCCCCTTTAACTTTGAATGTGACATCTTAAGGTGCATTTTTCAATTCTGTTTTATTATTTTGTTTGTGTGTTAAATTGTAAAACAAATTAAAACTTTTTGTCGGTCAATTTCTTTATAGGAATCTGTAGTGAAGATGAAAAGGAATTTAAGTTTTATCAAATTAAAACTTCTGAATATCTGAATTTCTTTAGTTGAAAAGAAAAGTTCCATGAGGAGCCAGCCATAAAATAACAACTGAAGCGTGTTTATCTAATACTGATTAATCGTAACTAGTGTAAACAACCGATTGTTGTACTTTCATAATGGCGGACGATGGTAACGCCACCTATTGTCCACGAACGATAACTAGGTAATCACCGATTTCTTAAAACGTCTATACACGTACAGAGAGAAGTAGAGTCAGCAGATAAAATAAAGCAAATACAAAATAACTATAGAAAAATATTGGAATGCATTACAGAGGACGCTAAATATTTGAAATACTTTATTTGAATAATTTGAACCGTTTTTTAATTCACCATTGAGAACAAATCTGGGGAAATTATTTCGGCGTGGTTTTGAGAGACTAATTAAGAAATAAATCATGGAAGCCAGAATGTGTTGGGAGTTTTAACATGGGTTGGCAGATAAAATTGACTAATATCCGCCAGCCCATGTTAAAACTCAAAACACATTCTGGCTTCCATGATTTATTTCGATTCTGATATGTCTAAGAGTACAAATTTATACGGTAGTATATTTTGATTGGAAGACAGTAGTTTATATTTACGTTTGCGGAAAATGTCGTAATCTATGATGCCAGTGGAAAAATCAGTCATGTTCACCGGCGCATGTACGAATGAGATTATACCATCGATAAATCGCTCGTTTGTCTACAACGCGAAAGAAGGAAGTCACGTTAGAACACAAACTATTTTTGCATATTATCAGGTCAAAGCATTGGAGTTAAGAATTACTAAGTATAATTTGCAGGAGTCTAATGGTAGTGGGAACATGTCCCCACTTTAAAAACTATCTTTTTTTAGAACCACTTAATGTTAAATTCTCTCATCGCTTGATGCTTGGTGCAAAAAAGCTGAAGGTCGATGGTATCGACGCCTTTTTGAAGATATATCACTTGTCTACAGACCTTTGGGTGTTTGAGATTTTATAGTCAAAAAGAATTTGAATTTGAATTTTGGTATTTAACGCCACTTTCAGCAATATTTCAGCTATATCATGACGACCAGTTTTAGTGGTGGGGGAAGCTGGAGAGAACCACCGACCATGGGCAAGCCTGAACTGGTAAACTTTATCACTTGCTGCTGCGAGTCGAGTGCACCTTTTTTTGTAATTTACAAAGCCGGGCGCGCACCCACGCCGTATTGGTGATAGGCTTGTATGAGTTGTTAGATCCAACGACCTAACTCATTGAGCCACCCGGGCCCCCTGTATATATATCACCTGTCTACAGACCTTTGGATGTTTCAGATTGTATATAGTCAAAAAGATGAGCAAATTATCAATGTATTAAGCAGTTCTAAATTCAGATTGAAATTCAAAAAACCAGTTGTTTTTAATCAAATATGATTTTAGTTGTAATATATATGTTATGTACATGTACATGTACACAAGGACGAACGTCCTTAATGTACAGTATACTTATTGGTTTATAATGACAATATCTGTTATGATATGATATGATATGATGTGCTGTGCTGTGCTGTGCTGTGCTGTGCTGTGATATGATATGATATGATATGATATGATATGATATGATATAATATAATATAATATAATATGATGCAACATGTCCCTGCTATGTATCAACAACCTGGACCTGGAGGAATGAACCCTCAAATGATGTCAACGATGCCGACATTCCATTAGTTCCATTTCCTTTCAATAAAAACAAAACTTAATAAATATTGTAACTATGTGTTTAATATTATATTGATGGTACTTATAAGATAAGAACTATGAAAGTATTCTTTACATAACTGACCCATGTGTGTTGTTTCTTTTTTTTAGCCAACAATCATAATTATGGTAAAAATTCTTACTGGACCAATCATAAATTACATGAATTTCATTTCAACTTGAAAATTGTAAAAATCATCGGTTACACGTTGGTTTTTTTTTATTGATCACTGTTTGAAACAAAAGATGAATACCATTATCGAACATGTAAAGTACTATGTACATAAATATGAGTTGATTTATGACTCAGGTACACGATCAGTGAAAAACCAGTGAATGAATGAATTTGTATTGTTTATTTTTCTTCTTTCGCTCTATTTCTTTTTTGAACTTAAACAAAAAATCTTGCTATCTTGTTGTAACGCAATTTCGAGGGTAATTCACCATGATGTGATATCAATGTTTATAGCACGTTATCAAAATTTCTAATTTATTCTAAATCGTTCTCTCACAAACAATTATATCAGTAAAAAGCAAAGCAGCGAAAAATGTTCTTGATGATATTAAAATTACTCATTCTAAATATGTTTCCCTTAATACTGGAGTAAAACTACTAGTTTAGATGTTGACGTGCTTCGATGATATTTATTTTTCCATTCATAATGGCCTTATTTAGGAATTATTGTTTCTAATAAATCTTTGATAGAACATTATCACAGCTCAATTTGAGTTATCTCGCTTTAGGCATTTAGTTCAACAATTATGCAGTAATAAATTATGTGACCCTGGTGTGCGTTCTGCCCACATTAAACCACAAGGACCACCTCCGACCAATCAATTATGATTGTAAAACAAGCTTTTGTACATATGTTTTTTTATCTTTTGTTATTATGTTTTCGTTGGTATCAACTACATGATGAGATCTTTTTGGGTGAACTCTTATATTCAAGTATGTCATTTGTAAACTTATCGTTTGTTATTACATGCACAGGAGAAAGTCCTATTTCTGCGTTTACATATTATGCCTGGGATACAAAAATTACATAATGGGTATTTCATGTGCTGAGTACAACGCTAGAATAGGACTTTTCTACTCCAAGTCCACTCAAGTACAGATGAGAAAGCTACTTGACATCGAGGTTATAATTTTTGTAAACTTACTTTCGACATTCGGCTGTACGAGTATTCCAATCATGTTTTTGCTTGTTACTTTACGTTACCATATCGGTAGCCAAGACCCTGTTGCATACTGGGACCCATTCGGAGGCGATTCAGCCCCAAACTGCATCACTGTCTATTCAGGTAACACTTTGTCCGGTGTCAACGACCATCCCCTATTTGGATCAGATTGTGACTATGTCAGTAACCCCGTTCCAATCTGCAGACTGTGTAATAGCTTGCAAAACCATGAGATTTGTGTGACTAGAAATAGTGTTATTCCAGTGTTATTGGGGATCTTATTGCTTTTTATTTCCCTTCTTATTTTATTATCCGGTGACGTTGAAGTAAACCCGGGACCATATTTATCTTCTAGTAGTGATATCTCATCCACGGAGTCCGTATCAGACGCGACCCTTGACGCGTTTAATACTTGTTTGAACACGTATACGTCATTTGTTCATTTAAACGTGCAGAGTCTTGCAACCAAAATTGATTTACTCGATTGTGAGCTCCGTAACATTGATATTCTTTGTTTTACCGAAACCTGGCTGAACGAATCCATAAAAACCGGTGACATTTGCCTAGAAGATTTCCACCCACCAATCCGAAAGGATCGTGAGGGACGTCTTGGAGGCGGTGTAGCCGTCTACATTAACTCAGATTTTCACACGAGGCACAGGCAAGACTTGGACATCCGCGGCCTGGAATGTCTATGGACTGAAGTTAGCATGAAAAAAAATCGTACCATACTTATAGGCACATTTTACCGACCCCCTGACTCGGACGACAACAGTATACATTTTAATCGAGTACTCATTCGAGCAAGCCTCCGATACTGGTATCGAAAATATACTAGTGCTCGGTGATTTTAATGCTGACTTTTCGAAACAGAAAAGCGAGAAGCTGAAAAATATTTTTATTAAAATACGACATGTTTCAATTTATAAATGAACCAACTCACTTCACTGAAAACTCGAGTTCGTGTCTCGATCTCGTTATAGCCAATAATAATAACTTTCTTGACTTAGTTCATGTCGGGCAACCATTTCTCGGTCAAAATACACGATATCACTGCCCGATCTACGGAATTCTTAAATTTGACAAACCCGTCTCTACTTGTTTCAAGCGTCGTATTTGGCTTTATGATCGTGGCAATTACGAATTGTTTCGTGAAAAGTTGTCAGCCGTTGACTGGGACCTTGTCCTATTATAAACCGACATTGACACTTTAGTTGATAAGTTTACGAACCTTCTCACACAGGCAGCGCTAGCATCAATCCCAAGTAAAATCATTACCGTACGTAAATCCGAACCACCATGGATTAATAATTTAGTCCGACGCGCAATTAGAAAACGCAACAGACTGCACAAAAAGGCTAAAAAGACCAACAATCCGGATCACTGGTCTAAATTCCGCAAATTTCGAAATAGGACTATTAATATTATCAGGAATCGGAAACAAGAGTTCCTCGACAATTGTATTAGTAAACTTCGTTCCGAATCTTTAAGTATTCGAGAATGGTGGAAATTGGCATCTAAGGTAGCAGATTTCAAAACTCGCGTCTCCTCTATCCCACCTCTTCTTGATAATGATGAAATTATTTGCAATGATCTCGAAAAAGCCGAAGCTTTTAATACATTTTTCGCACCTCAGTCAAATTTAGATGACAGTAATAAGTCCTTACCAGCAAATGATTCGCCTCCTGATAACTGTTTAGATACACTTGTCCTTCGCGAAGAGGAAGTTAAAGACGTGCTTCAGATCATGAATATAACCAAAGCTTGCGGTCCTGATGGAAGCAGCCCGAGATTGCTAAAAATAGCAAGCGATATTATTGCTCGCCCGCTTTGTCATATTTTTAATCTCAGTCTTGTAAATATGTATTTTCCACTGTCTTGGAAAATTGCAAACGTAATTCCAGTTTATAAAAAAGGGGAAAAAACCTCGTTAGTAATTATCGCCCGATTTCCTTATTATCGGTCATAAGTAAATCATTTGAAAGATGTGTATATAAACACCTTATGAATTTCACCCATGATCTCTTGTCAGAGCATCAGTCTGGTTTTATTCGCAATGACTCGACCAGGAATCAACTTTTATACGTAGCTAATGAATTTGGTAAAGCCCTGGACGAGGGCAAAGATATACGTATCGTCTTCTTTGACATAAGCAAGGCGTTCGACCGTGTATGGCATAAAGGATTACTCTTCAAATTGAAAAAGATGGGCATAACCGGAAATCTTCTTCTATGGCTATCTAGCTATCTTTCGGACCGTAAACAAAGGGTGGTATTTAACGGACATGAATCTTCTCTTTCATTAATAAACTCCGGTGTGCCCCAAGGTTCTATCATTGGACCCCTATTATTTTTAGTTTTCATTAATGATATTTGTTGTGAAGTTAGCTGTGAAATTAAGCTATTTGCCGACGATACGAGTTTATATGCCATAGTTGACAACCCGTTAGTTGCCTCTATCTGCCTCAATAATGACATGAATCGAATTCAAAAGTGGGCAGACAGGTGGCTTGTTAAATTTAACCCTAATAAAACTGAAAGTCTTGTAATTTCAAAGAAAAAGGACCCTGCATATCAACCACCTCTTATTATGGATCGTAAGGTTATTAAAACAGTCGAATCTCATAAGCACCTAGGAGTGCATATTTCTAGTGACGGTAATTGGCATGCTCACATTGACGAAATTTATACTAAGGCGTATAACAGATTAAACATGTTGGGTAGATTGAAATTTCGAGTCGATCGCAAAACGTTAGAATCTATGTACTTCTCATACATTCGCCCAATCCTAGAATACGCGGACGTAATCTGGGATAATTGCCCTCAGTACCTGAAAGATAAACTTGAGCAAGTCAATTACGAGGCCGCACGAATCGTTACCGGTGCAACCAAACTTACTAGTTTGGATACCCTTTTAAAAGAGTCAGGATGGGAATCCCTCGGGGAGAGGAGAACAAACCATAAACTTATAATTTTCCATCAGATGGTCAATAACGAAACTCCATACTATCTGTCGACCCTTGTTCCTCCGACCATTGACCAAATCCATCCTTACGGAACCCGTCATTCCGACCGCTTAGCCCCCGTTCAATCCCGTACGTCGTTTCATTATAATAGTTTTCTCCCATCTACCGTTCGCCTATGGAATGCACTCTCTAGTCACATCAAAAATAGCTCATTATCTACCTTTAAACCCAAGTTTTTCTATTGTGGTAGTAGACTTGGACAAGTGTTACATACTAGAATCCGTACCGAAAGCAGTGGCTTAAGGGATCATTTATTCAAGAGAAACTTAGTTGACGATCCCTTCTGTACATGTAAGCATATTGAGTCGTCTGGACATTTCCTGTTACTTTGTCCTCGTTATTCGATTCAAAGGCAGGAGATGCTTAGACAATTCTGCGGTGATGTCAATATTGAAAATGTCTTGTATGGAAATTCTTCGTTGTCAGACACTGAAAATTCTGATAATTTCAAGTTAGTTCAAAATTTCATATTATTATCAAAGAGATTTATATAGCTATATCTATATATTTTAAACTTTCTATTATCCTTCATTAATTGAATTTTGCCAGGAAATCTGTACACCTTATACATCTGATACTTGTGTGGTTCCAAAGGTCACCCATATTATATTATATTATATTATATTATATTATATTATATTATATTATATTATATTACATCACTATATAACATCAATTACATATTTATATTGATCAACATAAACCATATTGTGTTCAGAGCAGCCATCCATTATTTAGCAATATTTGTGGAGAGGAATTTGTAAAGGTACATACCTGTTTTCCAATCCAATATTATCATTATCATTATTGGAATCTGTATGTTTTGAATTTATTCTATAATAAAATATTGTTTACACTACAATATCTGTTCTATTATTTTTCTTCAATAATTATTTGACTGGTGCTGATTTTATTGATTGGAAACAGTACCACTCGTTTGTAAAAACTGTAGCTGATTCTTGAGAACAAAAATGTTGAAAACATTTGCAATTATTTATATTCAATATTTTTCATTTTCATTTTCAAATATGACAATAGTCGACTATCAACCCCAGTGTAAAAATGTTTAGTTGTTCACATGATTTTGAGTAAGATTTTGATTATCTGTTACTTTCTTATGTATATGTTATGTATATATATATCCTTCTTTTGGCCATTTCTTGTACTGTACATGTCTTTGTATAGTGATTCACATTAAATACATGTCTAAATATAAATAAACTTCCTCATATTTTATATGATAGCAAGTAATTGTCACGTACGTTTTCTAATATTATCTAAAATTTCATATGTCATCCGTGTTCCTGAATTCTGTTATATTTATATTCTTTATACAGGGCTACACAATTTATAGAATTGATGTACATATCTGTACAAATAGAGGTCCGACCTGTCTGTTTGTTCGTTATTTTTTCTCTATTCGTCCGTATTGTACTTTGATGATCCTATGTTCTGTTTATTATGTATTATTTTGTTGTTATTCTTGCACATTAACCGGATTACTTTGCCAACTTCAGTGACAACGAATTGGTTCATTTCTTTCTCTGGTATACAGTTGGTGGGGTCAACCTTTCGAAATGAACAGAATAGTGGATGGGGCAAGCAGGGGAGAGGCACGGAAATGGATGGGAAGCTTTAAAAACTAACAAGAAAAAAAATGCTTTTAAGCATACATTAAGTTTGTACCCTTAATTATCTTGATTTACCCGACAATTTCTGCTTCCAAGCTCAACATACAAACATTCATCTTTTTCTTAAATCTTGTAAAAAGGGGGCAAAACTATGTTTTTCAATGGGGGTGGGGGTACCCTTTGCACCCGGTTCCTACGTCCCTGACATGTACTTGTTTTAAGAACATGCATGCTAAGAATATCATAGAACGTGTAATTTTCATATACATGATAGAAATTTTCGTTTTTTCCACATATATACAAATATTAAAATAGTTGAGATTTATAATTTCAAAGTCAGGTCTTATTTTGTTGAGAGCAAGATTGGTCTTTGCTTTATTAATCCTAAGATAATTTCCAAATATTAGTTAAATCGGATATCGGAAACCTAAGACAATGCTTGAAAACCAAAAGTTACATCATCAACGGAGTCTGCAATCTTGTATTCTAAATTTTATCCATCGGTCTCCCCCCCCCCCGGGCTCTATCCAAAATGGCCACGTTACAAAAAATATAATTTCTTTATATAGCCATAACTTCCTTTAAGTTGGAATTGGCTGAAATTTAATTGATTGATTGATTGATTGATTGATTGATTGATTGGTGTTTAACGTCCAGCGAGCAATTTTTCAGCTATATTCAGGACGAGATCATTTAAAAATATAAACGCCATGTGACTCGAAACAAGGAAAGGTGATGGGTAGGGACGGATAATTTAACCAGTGCAACAGGTCTCTTATGGACCACTCATCATGAGCATAATGCTCATAGTGAGCTGTTACACTGGGTTCTTTAACGTGCGAAGAGGGTGGCAATCTCTCGACACGGGACCTCGGTTTTATTTACGTCTCATCCGAAGGACGGGTTGGCTGTGAATTTCTACATCCCGCACAACCGACGGACGCTCCTTCAAGCCGAAGAAGCTCTCGGTCCCATTTCTATGCCCCGGGGATGACTCCTTTTAGAGGACTAGTGCCCTAGGACGGAGAAACCTGGTGCCTATTCTACCCCGGCACACCCTCTGGCTGAAATTTAAACAACAGAATCATTATAAATATATCTAAAACATACATTCCTACCTTTTCTGTGGAAGTTTGTTTTGCCATGTTCACCGAATTTGCAGACTATAAGTAAGGCAGATTTTAACAACAAATCATTTAAAACTTTCCTCCTGAGAATCCACTGGGATAACTGGCACCAACAATGACTGATCATTAGGTGGAAGTTTACAAAGATTGTGTATTTATTGCCGATTAAACATGGTGTTATGGCCAGTAATAGATTCTAGTTAGTTGAAATAAAAAAGAAAACACCCAGTAAAATTAGATTGTGATATTGTAGGAATATTATATAGATTATTCTCCATTAGTTTTGAGATTTTGATGTGAATCAAAGATAAAAGATGATCACCACAGAATGACATTTTGTTTAACATAAGACCTTCTTAGAAATATAATAAAATAACTTCTTAAATGACCAGAAACCGTTTGATCTCAATCATCATATAAATAATAGAAAACTTATGAAATTGTTGGTATCAACCATCTGACTCTGATACATATAGAATAATGGTAGTTATAAAGGTTGAGACAGACATTAACACTGATATAGTTACTGTGATGTATAAGACTTTCAAAACTGATATTATTGTTCTTTATAATGTCATAATATGTGTGAGGTCAAACTGACCAATAATTTGTTGCAATAGTCAGTTTGTAGATTCTATTCAATAGAGGTGTTAAAACACATATAGTTAGCATTGCTGTTTCATACCTGGGCTCGGTTGTTCAACTTGTAGTTAAATTTTAACCAATGGTTAAAAATGATAATCTATGGTTAAAATTTAACCAAAGCACGCAATGCGTTGTTCAACTTCTGGTTAAATTTAACTACTGGTTAAAGCATGGTTAAACTGATTAATATTTAACCACGGTATAGGGGCTCTGTTAAAATATTTAACCATTGGTTATCAAAAATCAATATCGACGAAAAGTCTAAGTCAATCACAAAATACGCTTTTCGTACAATTATGTTGGAAAAACATAATTATAAAACTTCAAACATAGCATGAGGTACCTCTATGACATCATGGACATTCCTCATCAATTGGAGAAATGGGATAATTTACATATGAGACACCAACCATTCATTTCATACTGAAAAGGGGGTTATATTTTTTCTTTAATTATTATTCATGAAAAACATTTTGCATGTTATTTGAAATAAAAAGAAATTCACACATTAAAATCAGAGAGAGAAACAGACTTTTGACAGACATGTGTGTGCATGGACCCAATTTTAATGAGATGTTGGAAACTAAATAAAATATTCTTAGGCTAACTTACATAATGAAAATTAAGTCCTTGAAATTGTAAGACAATAAGAAGATTTAATTAAAAGTAGTTTAATGAGTTACCTAAATAAGACACCTTTAGTGTATCATGATGCACTAAACACGTCTTATTAACATTGCTTTTAATGTTATTAAGCAACTAAGACGAGGTCCATAGATGCTTCCGTACTAACTTGTACAACATACTCTTAATATAGGACACATAACCTTAGACAATGACATATACTTTATATTCCCCAAGTAAGATTTCACGTTTTTGCTTTAAATTTTAATAACTTTATTGCTTTATTAAGAAAATAATAACAAAACAAAAAAGAAATAAAAAAAAACATTCTCTGCGTTATAATGTCTTTTTTTTTAAATCAAAAATAAAACTATTTACCCACATTTTCTTTTGTTCCATTTTTCTTTGATTTCAGAGGCCCGGGTGGCTCAATGAGTTATGTCGTTGGATCTAACAACTCATACAAGCCTATCACCAATACGGCGTGGGTTCACGCCCAGCTTTGTAAATTACAAAAAAAGGGGTGAACTCAACTAGCAGCCGTATGTGATCAAGTTAACCAGTTGCTTGCCCATGGTCGGTGGTTCTCTTCGGGTACTCCGGCTTCCTCCACCACTAAACCTGGTCGCCATGATATAGCTGAAATATTGTTGAAAGTGGCGTTAAAACACCAAAAATAAAAAATAAATCTTTGGGGTCCTCAGTTATCTCAGTCCATACTGTTTTTCCTTTTCATTTGTGATTATATTTGAGTGCTTTGAATTTATGATGGTATAATTTTTTCCCACTTCCCTCTGTATTAAGACAATCTCCTCTCTACTAAAATTGCATTTCTTCAGCCTTTTTTTGTCCTGTGAAGGGGAGATTCAGCCTTATTTATTTTTTTTATTTATCTGCTGCTAGGATAAAACTAGAAGTGTGAGTGACCTCACTGAGTTATACCCCCTGCTTGCAGCTTAGTAGGAGTTGCGCTTACAAGGTACATGCCCCCACCCTTTTCGTGAAAGTATAAGTTGAATTATCTCACCTTTTAAATTTTGAACAGCAACCATATTTCTTCATGCACATCTGTAGGTAGTGTACTACAACTGTGTAAAGTTTCACAAAAATCCAATAACCCGTTTAGGAGGCGTTGTGCTTACAAGGTACACGACCCCCCCCCTTTTCGTGAAAGTATAAGTTGAATTATCTCCCCTTCTAAATTTTAGACAGCAACGGTATTCCTTCATGCACATCTGCAGGTAGTGTACTACAACTGTATAAAGTTTCATAAAAATTCAATAAGCAGTTTAGTAGGAGTTGCGCTTACAAGGTACATGTCCCTCCATTTTCGTGAAAGTATAAGTTGAATTATCCCCCCTTCTAAATTTTAGACAGCAACGGTATTCCTTCATATGGACATCTGTAGGTAGTGTACTACAACTGTGCAAAGTGTCATAAAAATTCAATAAGCAGTTTAGTAGGAGTTGCGCTTACAAGGTACATGTCCCACCCCTTTTCGTGAAAGTATAAGTTAAATGATCTCCCCCCCTTCTAAATTTTAGACAGCAACGGTATTCCTTCATGCACATCTGCAGGTAGTGTACTACTACTGTGTAAAGTTTCACAAAACTCCAATAAGCCGCTTAGGAGGAGTTGCGCTTACAAGGTACATGTCCCACCCCTTTCCGTGAAAGTATAAGTTTAATTATCTCCCCTTCCAAATTTGGGACAGCGACCATATTTCTTCATGCACATCTGCAGGTAGTGTACTACAACTGTGTAAAGTTTCACAAAAATCAAACAAGCCGTTTAGGAGGAGTTGCGAGTACAAGGTACATGGACGGACGGATGGATAGGGTGATTCCTATATACCCCCCAAACTTTGTTTGTGGGGGGTATAACAAGGAATTGTGGGATACATTGGTCTTGGTTAAACTGCAGCTATTGGTTGGTTAAATTTTAACCAAATTGTTATTTAACCAAGTCGTTAAATGAAGTTGAACAACTCATTTCTATCCCTTGGTTTACTAACCCATGGTTAAATATAACCATATGGTTAATTTAACTACAAGTTGAACAACCGGGCCCAGGTGAATAATTTTTCAGACAACAAGGTTCATTTCAATGAAATAATGATGATGTCCCTTTGTACTAGACTACAATGCTACTTGGAGAATTTGTTATAGTGCTAACTCTCTTAAAGAACAGTCCACAAGTAGACCTGTCCTCCACTCCCAACATATTATTATTCTGACTCTGTGAGCCAACCAGTCTTTGTTCTTACTCTGCGACCATAGCAGAGAATCAACAGATATCTATTTTATAGTCTTTGGTTTAACACCTATACAAGTTATTGTGACAAGTATATTTATTATTAAGATTTATACCATATCTAAATTAGAGCAATTACTTCAAGATCACAATGTTGCCACCTCTTAAAAAGTTGTTTTTCGATATTTATTTTGACCAGTATGTTGATCAGTGATGTTAATATTTATTTATTATTTTATTATTTCCTTCATATTGTTGTCAATTACAAGAAGGAAATATTTGACAATTCTATAGAATTTTATTTAAAAATAATGAAAACAAATGAAATAGAAAACTGTATAATACTAGTGATTCAGATATGGGGAAAAAACTTCAGAAAACAATGCATAATAAATCTGTTTAGAACAATCGGAGGTCAAGAGCCAATAAATATTTTCAAAGGGGCCGAAGGTTAACCATCATTAACAAATATTAGTTCACACTCAAATTACAAGTACATAGAGGTATTTTATATAAAAAAAACTGTGCCACAATATTTTTGTTATTATTAACGGTTTTTGAGTTATTACCCAAAAACCTTCAATTTTACCATATGTTATATTTTTAGTAACAGCGGCCATGTTTGTTGGCCGATTGGAACCAAATGAAGAAGTGTTATAGAGGATCTTACATAGATGCTTCCTGCCAAGTTTGGCTCCATTTGGCCAAGCAGTTTCAGAGGAGAAAGTGGTTTTAAACACCCATAATTCATACCTGGAGAAGTATATGGTTATTGGTTTTATATTATAAGTGGGAAAATGTAAAAAAAAATATAATACATGTATTATAAAAAGTTTTAATCTGTACACAAATAACAACAGCTTGGATGGAATGTATTTAAAGACAATACAAAAACATATATCTCTCAATCTACCCATAACAAATAAAGATTAGAGGCTCAGCCCACTGAGCCTGTATCGCTCACCTGACAATAGAATGATACTGAAGCAAATTTCAAAGGGAGATAATCATTACCTTAACTGTTTTCTATATTTATGCATAAAAGATAATGTCTTTGGGCCAGGTGAGCTAAAAAATTATGAAAAAAGGGCAATAACTCCTAGACAGGTAATAAGATTTACTTCAAAATTGCAGGGCATGTAGATCTTGACAAGCTGAACATGTTTTTAGTTTACACTTAACATCTATCTCTTATAGTTTTTGAAATATAAGACAAAAAGTATTAAAATTTTAAAAATTTGATGAAAAAAGGGCAATAACTTCAAAATGGGTAATGTGATATACTTCAAAATTGCAGGGTAGGTAGATCGTGACATGCTGCACATTTTTGCAATGTAAACTTAACATCTATCTCTTATAGTTTTTGAAATATAAGACGAAAAGTTTAAAAATTTTAAAAATTTGATGAAAAAAGGGCAATAACTCCAAAATGGGTATTGACATTTACGTAAAAATTGCAGTGTAGGTAGATCTTGACATGCTGCACATTTTTTCAATTTAAACTTAATATCTCTCTCTTATAGTTTTTGAAATATAAGACGAACAGTATTAAAAATTTTAAAATTTGATGAAAAAAGGGCAACAACTCCAAAATGGGTAATGGGATATACTTCAAAATTGCAGGGTATATAGATCTTGCCATGCTGAACATGTTTGCAGTTTAAACTTAACATCTATCTCTGATAGTTTTTGAAATATAAGACGAAAAGTATTAAAATTTTAAAAATTTGATGAAAAAAGGACAATAACTCCAAAATGGGTAATGGTATTTACTTATAAATTGCAGTGTAGGTAGATCTTGACATGATGCACATTTTTGCAATTTAAACTTAACAACTATCTCTTATAGTGTTTGAAATAAAGGACGAAAAATATTAAAATATAAAAAAATTGATGAAAAAAGGGCAATAACTCCAAGATGGGTAATCAGATTTATTTCAAAATTTCAGGGTAGGTAGATCTTGCTGTGCTGATCATTTTTACCCCATGTCAGATTTTTGATATTATTAACGGTTTTTGAGTTATTACCCAAAAACCTGCAATTTTACCATATGTTCTATTTTTAGTAACAGTGGCCATGTTTGTTGGCCGAATGGAAAAAATTGAAGAAATTTTATAGAGGATCTTACATAGATGCTTCCTGCCAAGTTTGGCTCTATTTGGCCAAGCAGTTTCAGAGGAGAAGATTTTTTTAACATTAGCCAATCAGAAACAAGAATTGCCCTTGGCGGCCAAATTTGTTGTCAGAATGGGACGAAATGAAGAAAGTTTATAGAGGACCTTATATAGATGTTTTCTGCCAAGTTTGGTTCCATTTGGCCCAGTTGTTTCAGAGGAGTAGAATAAAATATGAAAAAGTTAACGGACGGACGACAGACGACGGACGCCAAGTGATGGCAATACCTCACATGACCCTTTGGGTCAGGTGAGCTAAAAATGAATTTCAATATCTAGCATCTTCCTTTATTTATGAATAAAAGATCTACCAATAATTATGCAGTGTCTAAATAAATTCTAGCTACCAAATATATTGAATGTTGTAATTTAATCAGAATTTTTTGAAAGTCCTCAAATATTGTGAAGATGTATAATTATACACTCCCTCCAGATAAAACAGGTTTAAATAATGGAAGAATCTGGAAATAATATCTCAATCATCGTCGGTAAGCCATGACTGACCACATAATACAATATTCTTGATTCTCATACCTCGGTAAGCCATAACAGACCACATACTACAATATTCTTGATTCTCATACCTCGGTAAGCCATGACTGACCACATACAACAATATTCTTGATTCTCATACCTTGGTAAGCCATAACAGACCACATACTACAATATTCTTGATTCTCATACCTCGGTAAGCCATGACTGACCACATACTACAATATTCTTGATTCTCATACCTTGGTAAGCCATAACAGACCACATACTACAATATTCTTGATTCTCATACCTCGGTAAGCCATGACTGACCACATACTACAATATTCTTGATTCTCATACCTCGGCAAGCCATGACTGACCACATACTACAACATTCTTGATTCTCATACCTCGGCAAGCCATGACTGACCACATACTACAATATTCTTGATTCTCATACCTCGGCAAGCCATGACTGAACACATACTACAATATTCTTGATTCTCATACGTCGGTAAGCCATGATTGACCACATACTACAATATTCTTGATTCTCATACCTCAGTAAGCCATGACTGACCACATACTACAATATTCAGTAATTCTTGATTCTCATGAGTAGAGAACATAAAAGTATGATCAGCCATGGTTACAGACAATGTTATGATCAGCCATGGTTACAGACAATGCTTTTCCAGATAAACAAGTCTTACTTTGCCCAGTCACTTAAGTAGTGCAAGTATTTAAAATTATTTCCAGACTTTTAAGTTACAAGTATCTATTTTTGTCTATTTTTATAAATGGATGAATCATATGAACAAATTGTAATTCCTTCCAACAATTTCAGAATGTTACTGGATATATTTTGTGTAAATAAATGATATGCAGATTAAAAAAAATTCTGCTTCCGTATCAATCATTGAACAGTTTCAGATCTTCATTAATATCCTGGTGGGATTATTGGATCTCCGTAGGCACATCTACTTTCTATAGCAAGATTATAATCATCTCCTTGTCCTCCCATTGCGTTACTGGTCACAATTCTGAAAAATCCATGTTCTCCCTGCAAAACAAAATATATTGATAGATTGATTGATTGATGGTTAATGTCAAGGTCACGTGAGTATTATTTCACAAATTTTTGAAGAGCACAGGATTACAAAACAATATATCATGTAGGTAAAAAGATGGTACTTGTTTGCTTGGTTTATGGTGTTTAATGCCACTTTCAAAAATATTTCAGTTATATCATGGAGGTCAGTTTTATTGGTGGAGGAAACCTGAGTACCCAGAGATAACCTCTGACCTATCGCACGTCACTGACAAACTTTACTAGATAATGTTGTATAGAGTACACCTTACCATGAATGGGGTTCAAACTCACAACTTTAGTGGCGATAGGCACTGATTGCACAGGTAGTTGTAAATCCAACTACCATATGATCACGACCACAATGGCCTCTAAAGACGGTACTGAGATTGACCTATGAACAACTGATTTGTTTCCTATGAGTAAAAAGGGGAGATAATTGATACGACTGTAAATTGTTTACGGCATCAGACAAACTGTTGTTCAAATACAAGTTGTTCTTAACATTGAATTAGTCTAACATTCTTCAGAGGCATTCATTTACTATCCATTCTGAGAGTCAGATGTGTATTTAATTAGTCTAACATTCTTCAGAGGCATTCATTTACTATCCATCCTGAGAGTCAGATGTGTATTTAATTAGTCTAACATTCTTCAGAGGC
>MJUT01006608.1:18418-33095 GCA_002080005.1 Gigantidas platifrons | reverse complement strand
TGTACATATATTGTATATTTTATAACAATGTACATATATTGTATATTTTATAACAATGCACATATATTGTATATTTTATAACAATGTACATATATTGTATATTTTTATGACAATGTACATATATTGTATATTTTATAACAATGCACATATATTGTATATTTTATAACAATGTACATATATTGTATATTTTATAACAATGTACATATATTGTATATTTTATGACAATGTACATATATTGTATATTTTATGACAATGTACATATATTGTATATTTAATAACAATGTATATTGTATATTTTATGACAATGTACATATATTGTATATTTTATAACAATGTACATATATTGTATATTTGATGACAATGTACATATATTGTATATTTTACTCCTTCAATCCTCTCTAACTAGTTTTCCATATCAAAGGTTCAGTTTACTTTACTAGGCACATGTTTAGTTTGCTGGCCACCTGTTTACTTTACTGGGCACATGTTTATTTTGCTGGGCACCTGTTTACTTTACTTGGCACCTATTTACTTTACTGGGCATCTGTTTATTTTACTGGGTGCCTGTTTACTTTACTGGGCACCTGTTTACTTTATTGTGTAACTTTTTACTTTACTAGGTACCTGTTTATTTTACTGGGCACCTGCTTACTTTACTTGGCACCTGTTTACTTTACTTGGCACCTGTTTACTTTACTTGGCACCTGCTTAGTTTACTGGGTACCTGTTTACTTTACTGGGTACCTATTTATTTTACTGGACACCTGCTTAGTTTACTGGGCACCTGTTTACTTTACTGGGTACCTGTTTATTTTACTTGGCACCTGTTTACTTTACTTGGCACCTGTTTACTTTACTTGGCACCTACTTAGTTTACTGGGCACCTGTTTACTTTACTGGGTACCTGTTTACTTTACTAGGCACCTGTTTATTTTACTGGGCACCTGTTTACTTTACTGGGCACCTGTTTACTTGACCTGGCATCTGTTTACATTACTGGGTACCTGTTTACTTTACTGGGCACCTGTGTATTTTACTGGGCACATGTTTATTTTATTATTCACATAAAGTTGGTATACCATCTTTGTTTTTTTCACTGAGCAGTCTAGATTACAGTTTTCATTGCTTATATTCGACCTACCATTGGGTCTAAATTCTTTTCTTTATATATTCCTCCTGTGTATAGCTCAAATTTTTCTGTAACACTTATACCACAACTAAAAATAGAAATGTTGAGAAACATGAGTAGATTATCTCCCTTAGTAAACTATTCTTCATTTGTTGTTTTTATTACATATCAAAAGATTATTGTAAGGATGCTTTGTAAATTATATTATAATATTTTAATTTGATGTGAATATTGCAATCTGATTGGCTGATCCACCTGGGAAAAAATTTGCTATACTTGATAACCTGGGTTGGTATTGTGACACCACTAACATATTAATTCCCAAAGGACAAAGTCAAATAGTCACATGTAATAATCATAATTAAAATTAAGGAATCATTAAATTTTGTTGTAAAAATTAAATCATAAGGAATATTTGAAATTTTTGAGCAGGTTATACTTATACACATATACACAGGTTTTAAATAAGTGTGCTTGGTATACATATATTTCAAATAAGTGTGTTTGGTGTACACAGGTTTTAAATAAGTGTGCTTGGTATACATATATTTCAAATAAGTGTGTTTGGTGTACACAGGTTTTAAATAAGTGTGTTTGGTGTACACAGGTTTTAAATAAGTGTGCTTGGTGTACACATGTTTTAAATAAGTGTGTTTGGTGTACACAGGTTTTAAATAAGTGTGCTTGGTGTACACATGTTTTAAATAAGTGTGTTTGGTGTACACAGGTTTTAAATAAGTGTGTTTGGTGTACACAGGTTTTAAATAAGAGTGTTTGGTGTTCACAGGTTTTAAATAAGTGTGTTTGGTGTACACAGGTTTTAAATAATGTGTTTGGTGTACACATATTTTAAATAAGTGTGTTTGGTGTACACAAATTTTAAATAAGTGTGTTTGGTGTACACAGGTTTTAAATAAGTGTGTTTGGTGTACACAGGTTTTAAATAAGTGTGTTTGGTGTACACAGGTTTTAAATACGTGTGTTTTGTGTACACAGGTTATAAATAAGTGTGTTTAGTGTACACAGGTTTTAAATAAGTGTGTTTGGTGTACACAGGTTTTAAATAAGTGTGTTTGGTTTTCATAGCTTTAACTGTATTTTAAATTCTGACAGCAAAGCTTTACTATATTCTATTCTTGTAGTCTTGTACATGGGTATTCTGGTTTCAATACATAAGAAATGTTCATACCTGATTGGTCCATTCTTATATATTTCTGCCATCATTTGATCTCTGCCTTTCAAAGTACCAAAATCTCCAACTTTCCACAGTGTATATTTTGACAATTGTTTACACTTTCCAAATGTTGAACAAGTACCACACTGGTTAAACGTGTCACAGGCTGAAAAAATGATTGGTTATTGTTTAATATCAAGTGAACTACCATCTTACTGGCAATGACATCATTGTTATTGTTTAATATCAAGTGAATTACCATCTTACTGGCAATGAAAACATTGTTATTGTTTAATATCAAGTGAATTACCATCTTACTGGCAATGAAAACATTGTTATTGTTTAATATCAAGTGAACTACCATCTTACTGGCAATGAAATCATTGTTATTGTTTAATATCAAGTGAATTACCATCTTACTGGCAATGAAATCATTGTTATTGTTTAATATCAAGTGAACTACCATCTTACTGGCAATGAAATCATTGTTATTGTTTAATATCAAGTGAATTACCATCTTACTGGCAATGAAAACATTGTTATTGTTTAATATCAAGTGAATTACCATCTTACTGGCAATGAAAACATTGTTCCTTTTACTGTAATTTATGTCTAAGTGTAATGTTGGATAGTCTCTCATGTTCATTTACATCTATAACCTTTCTTACTACAAGCTGTTCCTTTTACTGTAATTTATGTCTAAGTGTAATGTTGGATAGTCTCTCATGTTTATTTACATCTATATCCTTTCTTACTACAAGCTGTTCCTTTTTCTTTAGATAGTCTCTCATGTTCATTTACATCTATAACCTTTCTTACTACAAGCTGTTCCTTTTACTGTAATTTATGTCTAAGTGTAATGTTGGATAGTCTCTCATGTTCATTTACATTCATATCCTTTCTTACTAAATGGTATACAAGAAGATCTTTACAAAACAAATAAAATAAATCAGGAAAGTGGTAAAAATGGTCAATAGGATGGTAATGTGGGCAGAAGTTATAATTTCAACATATATAAGAGAATAAACTGTGTATTGGATGGGACTTGTAATGAGTCATCACTGTGTAACAAGTTGATGCTAATTAAGAGCTAGCTTCTGCAAATTATCAGATAGTGGAAAAGGCTATATTGTAAAATTATGATGAATTCCACTTTGATGATGAAAATCTAGAGAAATACATACTTTGATCTTTAGCTTGGTAATTGTTGCATGTTTCATCAGGAATTCCATGTTTGTTAGCATACTGCCACACTCCTGCATCATCTCCCCCTTCACAACTCCCCGCCCCTCCACAGTCAATGACATTTTGTACAGACAAGTAGGCAGATGGCCATGCCCCTTTGCGTTTAATATTGATTCTGTCTGCCATAGCGCTGGTTGATCCCATAGCCCAGCATGATCCACAATCTGTGTGAAAAATAAAATAAACAAGCATTCTGAGAGTATTACATGGCAATACATAGTCCCCTACCGGCTGAGTAATACGAGAATAGAATGCTTAACTTCCTTCCAAATTTGGTATAAACTAAATATAAATACCCCCAAGTCCAAATACATCCTGGTGCACTTACACTAAAAACTAAACTAAAAACTGTGTCTTTGAGACAAGAGCTGTGCTGATCCTTATTCAAACTGACCGAAATGCAAAGCAAAGACTGACGGACAGACGGACGGAGTGCAAACCTAAAGTCCCCTTCGACTTCGTCGGTAGGGGACTAAAAATCATTCGACCAGAACAAATTCAAACTTAAACTGTAACTCATCTAGATATAGTCACATACCAAATATCAAGTCAATATATCAAAGGACGTCCAAAAAAAGTCCGGAAAACTTAAAATTTGAACAAAAAATACAAGTTCAAGGGCCATAACTCGGCCAAAAATCATTCGACCATAACGAATTTCCAACTTGATCTGTAACTTGTCATGGTTAAGCTATATACCAAATATCAAATCAATATCTGCAAGCACGACGAAAAAAAGTGCGGAAAACTGATCTGCCGGACTGAAAACTTATAATTTGAACAAAAAATACAAGTTCAAGGGCCATAACTCAGCCAAAAATCATTCGACCGGAACGAAATTCGAGCTTAAACGGTAACTCATCTAGATATAGCCACATACTAAATATGATGTCAATATATCTAAGGACGTAAAAAAAATGTTCGGAAAACTTAAAATTTGAACAAAAAATACAAGTTCAAGGGCCATAACTCAGCAAAAATCATTCGACCGAAACGAAATTCGAGCTTAAACGGTAACTCATCTAGATATAGCCACATACTAAATATGAAGTCAATATATCAAAGGACGTAAAAAAAAAGTCCGGAAAACTTAAAATTTGAACAAAAAATACAAGTGTAAGGGCCATAACTCAGCCAAAAATCATTCGACTGGAACGAAATTCAAACTTGATCTGTAACTTGTCATGGTTAAGCTATATACCAAATATCATATCAATATCTGCAAGCACGACGAAAAAAAGTGTGGAAAACTGATCTGCTGGACGACGGACGGAGTGCAAACCTAAAGTCCCCTTTGACTTCGTCGGTAGGGGACTAAAAATTGTAAATGTTTCCTGAGAAAAAAAAGTAAGTCAAATATCATTATGTTTTACTCAGTTAAGTGGCTTCCTTAGATAAATTGAAGTAGAGATCAAGTCTCTACATATTTCTTGTCTGATAAATTGAAGTAGAGATCAAGTCCCTACGTATTTCTTTTCTGATAAATTTACTCAGTCAGTGTAACTCAAACATTTGACTAATTTTAATAAAAGGGTAGGTTTTTGGTGTTTAATGCCACTTTCAATAATATTTCAGTTATATCGTGGTGGTCAGTTTTATTGGTGGAGGAAATCAGAGGACCCGGGGGAAAACCAATGTCGCAAGTCACTGACAAACTTTATCATATAATGTCGAGATCTGATGTTCATGATGATGAATATATACATATATTAATAACCAAATTATTGTTAGGATCTTTATAAACTGTTTTAACATGCCATGTACCGGTATTATTTACACTTGTCAAAATTGAGCACTTTGATTTCCATCAGTTTGTTAGATGCCAAGTAAGGGAGAATACAATATTGTTCTCAGTGATTAGGCAAAAATACATGTATATAATATATAGAGAGAACAGTAGGACAAAAATGCCTACATGTATCTCTATTTTTTGGATAGGAAAAAGTCTTAATTAAAAATAAGTTGCCATATTGAGTGTTTATGATAATGGTTGAACCACAATTTGGTGGAACTTTAGATAACAAGTGATACTGCATTCTCAACCTTGGTCAATGAACTGATATATGTGTTAGGGAACTAGCGGCTAATACTGATATCCCCTTGTTGATAACACATAGCCAGTTTCTTCTTCATAATATACATTTAATAAAGTCCAATTACATATCACAAAAATTTGATAAATACATGTATTTGCTTCTATGTCATGATTGTGTAAAATTTAAAATCCAAATATTATGTTTTTATCCAGATCATCATCTCCTTTCATATATATATTTATGAGAATAAAAAATCTTTCTTTTTGTTTCACTAATAAAATCTTATTTAATATTTTTGGAAAGGGGTTTATCTCTCAAATTTAATCAAATTCTTTAATTTTTTTTTATTCTTTTATCAATTTTAAATTACATGAAAGATAATTATTGATTTTGAGTGTACTCTTTAACAATTTTGTTCTAAATTGGTCAAGCCACAGTTTTCCATGTTTGATCATCATTTTAAGCCCTCGACTTGGCCTTGGGCTCTGAATGTCCATACACATTGGACAGCTGTTGTTTAACCTACATTTTGGTATGAAGTTTCTAATATT
The DNA here is from genome assembly GCA_002080005.1 of Gigantidas platifrons. Lineage (NCBI taxonomy): Eukaryota > Metazoa > Mollusca > Bivalvia > Mytilida > Modiolidae > Gigantidas > Gigantidas platifrons. The sequence goes on along the minus strand of MJUT01006608.1, from coordinate 26,960 downwards.
ATGTCAAAGATAATCAACCAAACAAAGATAATATGAGATTCCTTTCATAAATTATAATCAGAAATACCAAAAAAATGTGTAATAAATAGTAATGTTGACTCAGGATAATCCTTACTTATTTTAATCTCTAGTCCCTATATAAGAAGGGTGTTAAATTAGATAATTGATAAAAATGTCATAGAGGTGACGAAAACAACAATACAACACTTATTCAATAGAAAATTTGCTAAAAAAGTGACTTTTATGATCAAATTAGAATTACATGTAGATGTGTACCATGTAAATTTTTAGGTGAAAAAAAAATGAATTAATTACATAAAATATGAAATATATATATACATAAATAAATGATTATTTGAGAATGAAAACTTTGTGTATAGATAGGTGTGAATAATGGGGATTTATCAGTGAAATAAATTTCGGTACATTGTATTTTCACAAGTGACAATAAAGTTTTTTCCCGACGGAGCTACTTTTATATAACTATAAGTGTGGTGGTTACGTTCCTTGTTGTGTTACTTTTATATAACTATAAGTGTGGTGGTTACGTTCCTTGTTGTGTTACAGTGAATAAACATACAATTGTAAACTGAAAAAATTTCGCGAAATGTCATTGACGACTTTAGCACATACCCAACATGACATCATTGACGTCATATTAAGACTTCCAGTTTGAAACGTAAACATTATATGTTATTTGGCTTCTTGTACCCTTCAAATTTTTGTGTATTATTGTAAATATGAGATGTAGAATTTCACATTTTAAAGATGGCAGACCATTCCCGCTGAACCCCTTAGTATCATTGCTCGTAGATTCACGCACGTGGAATGAAATATACAAATAACAAAAATAATATATAAGAAATTTTGAAAGTCTATAAAATAAACAGTATAACTAAATCATACATTTTGAATATCAAAATAAGACCACTCGTGACCAAATACGCATTAACGATTAAACTCGTAGGCGGAACAAGTTCCACCCACTCGTTTAATCCTTATGCATGTTTCAGTCACTCATGGTCTTATTTTGATATTCAAAACCTACGATTAGTTATACTATATTTATTTACTAAATTAAAGTATAACATATACTTGGCAAGGGAAGATAATTTAATACAAAAATATTACTATGTGAAAACTTATACTGAGGTAAACATTGTTTATAACTTACACTGAAGTACATACATGTATGTTACTTACACTGAGGTATATGTTACTTACACTGAGGTATATATTACTTACAATGAGGTACATGTATATTGACTTACACTGAGGTATATGTTACTTACACTGAGGTATATGTTATTTACACTGAGGTATATATGTTACTTACACTGAGGTACATATGTTACTTACACTGAGGTATATGTTACTTACACTGAGGTATATGTTACTTACACTGAGGTACATATGTTACTTACACTGAGGTATATGTTACTTACACTGAGGTATATGTTACCTACACTGAGGTATATGTTACTTACACTGAGGTACACATGTTACTTACACTGAGGTATATGCTACCTACACTGAGGTATATGTTACTTACACTGAGGTATATGTTACTTACACTGAGGTACATATGTTACTTACACTGATGTATATGTTACTTACACTGAGGTATATGTTACTTACCCTGAGGTACTAGTACAAATGTATATGTTACTTACAATGAGGTACATATGTTACTTACAATGAGGTACATATGTTACTTACACTGAGGTATATGTTACTTACACTGAGGTATATGTTACTTACACTGAGGTACATATGTTACCTACATTGAGGTATATGTTACTTACACTGAGATATATGTTACTTACACTGAGGTACACATGTTACTTACACTGAGGTATATGTTACTTACACTGAGATATATGTTACTTACACTGAGGTACATATGTTACTTACACTGAGGTATATGTTACTTACACTGAGGTATATGTTAATTACACTGAGGTATATGTTACTTACATTGAGGTATATGTTGGTTTCTTGTTGTACTTAGGTAGTTTGTATTGTTCACATTTCTCCAGTCCCAGTTAGCTGGTAAGGTCTTCAGGTTTAGTGTTTCATGTGGTCTTTTATATGTTCTACAATACAAAACTTTAAGGTGTTAGATTCAGAAGACACGCAGTCTACACTTGTACATTATGTTCACTGAGTTTACATGCTAGTGTATAATCTGATATATATATATATAGAATAATGGCAGCCAGTTGTGAAGAACATACACTTTCCAACTGATGCTATTATGCATTTGGATTGGTAACATCATATTGTGTTGGACATCACACTGACCAATATTTTTTAGTATCCATGGGCAGTCGGTTGAAACAGAAAATATCTCTGTGAGATCAAAGGAAATATGTACCAGGTAAAAATATCGGATAAACAATTATTATGGTCACCCGAGTTGACTAATATTCAAAGTACAAAATATTTTTGGCAGTACAAAAGTTTATCTTGTGTACATTAGTACCTGTTATTTTCCATCTTTTTCAGGAAACAGATATGTATAAATATGCATACTTGTTTCTGAATGCCTTCAGTTATTCATTGAGGCTGATACAGGGTTATTTGTGTGAAGCGTACCTGGCATATATTATTTCCTGTTCAACATATTTCCTGTTTTTTATTCTACGTTCTGTCTTTCTTCAATCAACTACATGCTTGTACACTCTTGTACATTTTTATTGCTCGGACTTCGCTTTTTTAGTTCATTATTTTTCAGTCTTCAGGGATTTTAAGAATTTCAGAGATTTTCTGAAACGTAACAAACCACCAGTCTGTTGACCTATGGTTTCACAACTAGCATTAAGTAAATTATAACCCTATGCACCAAAACACATGTAAAGAGAAAAATTTGTTTTTAACCGGCATCTGCAAAAAAAATAAAAGGCTGTTGGCCACTGGTTCCCCGACATCAAGGTTATATCATAAGATTAAATTTTGAAACTACTGTAAACTAGAGGTTCAGGTGAGTCTGTATCACTCACCTGACTTAAATAATTCTGAAAGGGGACCACCCAAGGACCATTTTGAAGTAAAAAAAGGGGAGTAACTCTGGTTAGATTTGTCGAAAAATCATCATTATCGCACTTGACCTAGATATTCATGAGATACACTTACATACCAAACCTAGTTTCAATTTGACTATTTGTTCCCAAGTTATAATCTGGAAACCAAATATTTAGCAATTTTGAGGTATAAAAAGGGGCACAACTCTAGTAAAAATTGTCATTATCGAACTTAACCTAGATATTCATAAGATACACTTACATGCCAAACGTAGCTTCAATTTGACTTTTCATTCACAAGTTATCATCTGGAAACCAATTCGGGACACACGGACAAAGTATAACTAGAGGCTCAGCCCACTGAGCCTGTATCGCTCACCTGACAATAGAATGATACTGAAGCAAATTTCAAAGGGAGATGATCATTACCTTAACTGTTATCTATATTTATGAATAAAAGATAATGTCTTTGGGCCAGGTGAGGTAAAATATTACGAAAAAAGGGCAATAACTCCTAGACGGGTAATAAGATTTACTTCAAAATTGCAGGGCATGTAGATCTTGACCAGCTGAACATGTTTTCAGTTTAGACTTAACATTTATCTCTTCTAGTTTTTGAAATAAAGGACGAAAAGTATTAAAATTTTGAAAATTTGATGAAAAAAGGGCAATAACTCCTAGACGGGTAATAAGATTTACTTCAAAATTGCAGGGCATGTAGATCTTGACCAGCTGAACATGTTTTCAGTTTAGACTTAACATTTATCTCTTCTAGTTTTTGAAATAAAGGACGAAAAGTATTAAAATTTTGAAAATTTGATGAAAAAAGGGCAATAACTCCAAAATGGGTAATGGGATTTACTTCAAAATTGCAGTGTAGGTAGATCATGACATGCTGCACATTTTTGCAATTTACACTTAACATCTATCTCTTATAGTTTTTGAAATATAAGACGAAAAGTATTAAAATTTTGATGAAAAAAGGGAAATAACTCCAAAATGGATAATGGCATTTACTTAAACATTGCAGTGTAGGTAGATCTTGACATGCTGCACATTTTTGCAATTTAAACTTAATATCTATCTCTTATAATTTTGAAATAAAGGACGAAAATTATTAAATTTTTTTTAAAATTTGATGAAAAAAGGGAAATAACTCCAAAATGGGTAATGCTATTTACTTTAAAATTGCAGTGTAGGTAGATCTTGACATGCTGCACATTTTTGCAATTTAAACTTAACATCTATCTCTCATAGTTTTTGAAATAAAGGACGAAAAGTATTAAAATTTTAAAATTTGATGAAAAAAGGGCAATAACTCCAAGATGGGTAATCAGATTTACTTCAAAATTGCAGGGTAGGTAGATCTTGCTGTGCTGGTCATTTTTACCCCATGTCAGATTTTTGTTACTTTAAACATATTTTATTGTCATACAAAACAAGACAAATGGATAAGACACAAGTTGTAAACTTATGAAGTCTTCTCTGGTGTTTTTTTGTTATTATTAACGGTTTTTGAGTTATTATCCAAAAACCTTCAATTTTACCATATGTTCTATTTTTAGTAACAGCGTTTGTTGGCCGAATGGAACCAAATGAAGAAGTTTTATAGAGGATCTTACATAGATGCTTCCTGCCAAGTTTGGCTCCATTTGGCCAAGCAGTTTCAGAGGAGAAGATTTTTTTAACATTAGCCAATCAGAAACAAGAATTGCCCTTGGCGGCCATATTTGTTGGCAGAATGGGACGAAATGAAGAAAATTTATAGAGGACCTTATATAGATGTTTTCTGCCAAGGTTGGTTCCATTTGGCCCAGTTGTTCCAGAGGAGTAGATTAAAATATGAAAAAGTTCACGGACGAACGGATGATGGACGCCAAGTGATGGCAATAGCTCACATGACCCTTTGGATCAGGTGAGGCAAAAAGGGATGTAACTCTGGTAAGAATTGTCGAAAAATGATCGCTATCGAACTTGACCTAGATATTCATGAGATACACTTACATACCAAACCTAGCTTCAATCTGACTTTTCATTCACAAGTTATCATCTGGAAACCAAGCACACGGACGGACGGACGACACCCATTTCTATAGTCCCCTTCGACGAAGCGTCGGGCGACAAAAATATGACGAGGATAAATGACCAGACTGTTTAGTGGGATTCACTTCTAGAAGTGGCAGTCGGAGAATAAGATTGATTGATTGATGTTTAACGTCCAGCAAGCAATTTTTCAGCTATATTCAGGAGAATAAGAGTGTCGCCAAAGTTTGCTTCGGAGTAATAAACATAAAGAGACGATATCAGTATAAATGAATTTCTATGATGTTTTTTTATCATCTTTCCTCAGGAAAATAATTTTCTGTTTTGCATTCAATATTTTTATTTCATAATTTCGGTATTCTTGTATTCCACCAGTATCACCCCTTCAAATTCATTAGTCATACAGTAGTGTATTTGTATTGTATAATATCAGAGACATATGTAAAACATGTGATGATGACTGATAATATCTTGTGATGATTTATTTAAATTAATAAAAATATGTTTTTAAACAAATAACTGCAGGAGAACAAAAAAATCTTGCCTGTAGCTAGTGATGACATAAAGGGAAATATCCTTTTTGTACAATGCTCTATTTTTATTTTTGAAATATAAGTTTGCAGTATCAAATTCTTATTTTGCCTGATTCTTATTTATGGTTTATTGATTGTTATTGAACTGGCTCTGACCTGACTGTCTTGTATAGTAGCTTGTACCGGGTCGTTTCGCCCTGATTACCTGTTCGGCTCGGGGTCATTTCGCCCCGGAAAGTGAGTCGATTCGCCCCACTTAATCGCTATTATATTATAATAGATGAAGTCTTAACAAATTTACATAAAAATAAAATCAAAATAATAAAAATATATGATAAAGATCGGAGTTAACATCAACATTGCTCTTGCAACACTGAGTTAATTTCAGGGGCGGATCCAGGATTTCAATTTAGGGGGGGTGCACTTAAAATAATCGCCGGCGAGCAGAGCGAGGTGCGAAAATTTTTGGGGTATTTCGTGTGAAAAATCACGATTTTACGCAAAAAAAACCATATTTTTTCCAAATTTTCACTGGAATATTGTTGAACACAAAAGGGAGAATATTTTTCTCAATAAAGAATCATCGTGAAGGGGCTTCAGATTCACTTATGTGTACAGAATGGCAACAAAATATGACGAAATCGACTAACGGAGACATCAAACTCTCCTTCATATGCTAATTTCTCTGATATTTAATAATAATAAATATCAGATTTCGTATGGTTTTACAGGGAAATTCATAGGTAAAGTACATACAATACTCTGTGGTTCTTATCTCCTTTGCAAAGGTTAAAATATGTCAATAATATGTCAAGTTGTTTTTTTTTCTGCTTAACAGAAGCGATACCAAACAACCATTGCCGTTGCTCTTAGGTGTCAAACAATGAAAGTGAACAAACAAATTTTACACATTTAATCTGGTGTCAAACAATGAAAGTGAATTAAACACGTCAAGAAAGCATGTTAATTATGAGGAAGACAAAAATAAAGTACCCATGAACAAGCCTTACAACATCCAAATACAAATATTTGCAATGGTATTTTCCATATTTCATTTTTTAAAGCACTATTAATAAATGAGGGCGAAACGACCCGGAGCGAAAGGGAATAGGGGCGAAACGACCCGGATTCGTTTTTTACATGCTATATAGTATATTTGTATTATGCCTCCAATTATTGTACTTTATTTTTTTGCCCTTTATGGGCCCATTAATTTGGTAATACAATTATTATTATATTCATATTTTGAGAGAAAAAAAATCCAAATCTCAAAAACATTCTAGATTTCTAACTAGGAAGTGCATATGTACATTGTAGCACAGGCATTTGTGTAGAGTCAAAAATATGCTCGCTATGTACCTAAAATATTTTAGGTACATAGTGAGCATATTTTTGACTCACACAAGCGCCTGTGATTGCAGGTACTGTCCACGCACAAGTTACAACCCACGGGGTCTTGTTACCTAAAATTCTTATCCATCGACTGATGGCTCTTACCATCGACTGATAGCTCTAAAAAAGTTCTCATCCGAGGGATAAAAATTATTCGTAACAAGCCGTTGTGTACAACATGAAACACATGCTGGGAATGCCGGCTTTTCAGCCAATTTCCCCTTTTTTACTTACTTCACGAAATTAATTCCTTCGCCAAATTTGCTATTGAAACAATATGGTCTGCCATTATATTTCGAAGCTTGTCCTAGGTGGACTGAGTAAATGACACAAATCAAAACAAACACATACGAACGTGACATTGTCAACTTTTGTTTTCACCTACTTGTTGTCTTTCGATTTTGTTGAAAATATAAATAGATCACATGACTTACAATGTAGTCACGAGACAATAATTTCCTCACATGACTGGCCTGCAGCTTAAAGGGGCTCCATAGGGAAATTTTGTCACACTGGGATTTTAAATCTGATCTCAGCCAATCTTCATTTGAAGTAAATGAAATCTGGACGACCAGAATCTTAATTAATTAGAAAACATAAATTGTCCGAATGCATATGTGTTATCTTCGATAATTTAAAAAGGGTTTAACAAAAAAGTAGCCTTGGACAGATTACAAATTCTCACATTTTTTTTTACCATATTCAGACTTTATTTATTAATCAAGCTGAACAAAATATCAGACTAATATGATTAGTAGTCATACTAATTCTTTATTTTAAGATCATCGCGGCATTGTATCTCCTCCTCAATTGTTACAGGGATCAATACACACCTAAGACTTGGCTCTAAACTAGTGATAAAACATTATTGCTGTTTTTTGTTAAACAACATTATTAAGAAAATATTGGTGAACCGTGCTAATTTGGGTCACGGGGTACTGTAAGGTCCTGAATGATTACCTGGAGGATTATTCTAAACTGTGACACGTGGACGACCTGTGGACTCTTGTTGGGCAACTGTGAACGGGGTTGCAATGACAAAAAATCTTTCAAATTTAATTGAAAGAGGCCGGTGTTTACAAAAATTTACCCTTTGGGCACCTCAAACGCTGGAATTTCGGAATTTCCCATATGTGTTTCAGTGGGGTGAAAAAGGATGTTATAAGTTGCTGAAATCCATCGATTAATGTAAAATACACACTTTTTTCACTTCTTGCACATATTTTGAACATGTTATGTTATAACTTATGCATGGTTTAATCCTAATAAGCTATACCGAATATAGAACACTATTTTTATTAGAGGGCTAAAACCCTACTTTAAATAGACTAATCCATTTTTCGCGGGGGAAAATTGATGCAGATGATTGTTTTATCTTGGACAATAGTTTATAAATATAGAATCTTGACAATGTAAAGGGAAGATGCTATGTTATATTTATTCATTTGTTTGATTCTGGAATATTGTTGATAATTGATTTAAACGGGAAAAAAGGGGGTGAATTTTACAGTTAAATAAATGTTATGTTTCGACAGTTTAACCCGTCACGTA
>MJUT01006608.1:6364-17457 GCA_002080005.1 Gigantidas platifrons | reverse complement strand
TATAAATAAAAAGAGATCATAAACTGCCTCATAAAATATAATATCTGTGTTTGATTTTTAATTTTTTTTTAATTTAATTATTTGTTTTCCTATTATATTCACACAATTATGGTTAGATGTATATGCAACTGTTCACTATATAAATATCAAATATCATTTTTATTGGAATTCAATGAAAATGTTGGATCTTTAGCCACTGACATAATATATTAATAAAAATAATAATTATTATCTCTATAATAAAGGTACGAAACAATTAAGTTGTATCACTTTAACAAATAAGAAATATGTAAATGTAATTTATAGGTGGAGGAAATCTGAGTGCCCGGAGAAACGTGTCAACCTGCTGCAAGTCATGCAAGTTGCATCGAGTACACCTCTACGGGGACGGGAATCGAACTCGCAATTCTAATGGTGACATACACTGTTTCATAAAACAAAATAAGTATTTCCTTCCATGTCTGTCATCAGCATCTACTTTCCATAAACATCAGAGGTCATAAAGCCCAATTAGTCATCATTAAACTGCACGATGTAAACATCTGTAAATTACCTCCCTTTGAGGGCTATCATTACAAACCAAATTAAAGTTCAACAGTCTAATAAATTACCAAATTATATCAGATGATTTATTTTTTATTAAAAAAAAATCCAGGACCTCTGTGTCCATGAATTTTTTTTTTTTTAAGTTAAATAATATGAAATATTGACATCCACACTTGCCTTTTGGACAGCACATTTCTGTGTCCACACTTGTTTATATTGTAAAATAAATATATCTTAATATGCTCATATTGTATATGCCCCCTGTGGGCCCTTGATTGGTGAACCAATAAACTTATGACTTATGATTATTCATTACAATGAAACCTGTCTCAGTCAACCAAACCCCGAGAAAACCGAAATCCTGAATGGCCGAACAATGTAGGAATTTTTTTGTGAATTTAACCTGAACACCTGTCTATTCCGAACAAAAAACATGCATGGTTTAGGGAACAACCATTTAACTTGAGGGGGGGGGGGTCTTTTGTACTGATCTGAATTTTTTTTTAAACAGTTGGACACAATTTTATTTTTTTTTCAATTGCAATCAAAATAATTTTTTTTTCTTACCAAGTCAAAACAGATTGTTTTTCAATGCTTTGGATAAAGGTGTGAGCCAGTATTCATTTTTAGATGCTATGCATATTGCTCATATATACTATAAATTTCCATGTTATATCTCTTGTACATGTAACTTGAATAAACAAGTGAGGATTTTAATTAAACAAGTTCAGATCTTTACTATATAAATTTAAAACACACTAAAACTGGTCGCCATGATATAGCTGAAATATCGTTGAAAGTGGCGTTAAAACACCAAAAATCAATCAATCAATCAATCAATCAATCAATCAATCAATCAATCAATCAATCAATCAATTAATTAATTAATTAATTAATTAATCAATCAATCAATCAATCAATCAATCAATCAATCAATCAATCAATCAATCAATCAATCGTAACGCTACTGTCCGTCTGTCCTTCATTCTATCAAAAATACTCTAGAGGCCATATCTTTTATTCCGTTTTGACCAAACTTGGTCCACACTTTGTACATACATCTGGAAGCCTACTGATTTCCAAGTTCAAACGTCAAAGGTCTAGGTCACATTTGAACTTTAACCATTGCTTGGTGTTTATCCTTGTGAAGACACTAGCCTACATCTTTCAGTGGATTTTGACCAATCTTAGTCGACACTTATTTCATACAAAGCCTTGAAGCCTATTTTGAAGGTCACAAGTCAAAGGTCAAGGTCACAGTTGGACTTAAGTTTTAGCCATTTAACAGTGAGGGGATATATCATGCTTTGCGTTGCCTTTGTTATAGTATTAAGTGTTTATTATCAAATGTTCATAGCCTTACAAGTGACAGTACATACATGAGGCAGCAATCCCTTTTTATAAGGAACACTTACAATATCTATTAAAAATAGGGCGTAATTACTGAAAGGTCAAGTACAGTTTGAAAAACTAAACGAAATCTTTAATATAAATTCCAAATAGAGTGAGGTTTATATGTGTGTAGATATGGTATAAAGTATACTTGAGATTTATTGCACAACTCTTGGGATTTATTTTTTTACACTTAAATGTAAAGCAGAATATTTTTTTGTGGCCAATGCTGTGACAGATTATTTAATTTCTTTCCCTTCTAAATCATAATATTTTTTTTAGGAAAAAACCATACCCCCCTCCCTTTTTCAAGTTAAATGGTCGTTTCCTTACAGACATTAAAAAAATCAAAATTTTCATCCATGCAATATGGAAGCATGACTTTTTAAGTATTTTACCCACATTTGAATAGTAAAACTCATTTTAACTGTAAATGTTACAAATACAGAACTTTGGAATGGAATTTAACTCTGCATTGTGTACATGTTGAATCATGATAGTAACACACGTGGATAGTCGACAATGCCCTGTGCGGTGGGTCGCATTCCATTTTAGCAGCTACATCAACCGTTACACCCTCCAATAAAATTTCAGATAACCAGCTAATACAAACTTACTACACTCCGACATTAAAGGAATTGATAATACAAATTTACTACACTCCGACATCAAAGGAATTGATAATACAAACTTACTACACTCCGATATCAAAGGAATTGATAATACAAATTTACTACACCCCGACATCAAAGGAATTGATAATACAAACTTACTACACTCCGACATTAAAGGAATTGATAATACAAACTTACTACACTCCGACATTAAATACAGTCTAACAATTACAGTTTCATATGATAGAGTCAAAAAAGGTGGTATCTGATTTGTGTGCTTTTGTTAGAAGTTGTTAATGAAGAATATGTGTCTGTGTACATGTTTGAATTCTGGAACTGCATTGTTTTTAAACCTATGATTCATTTTATATGTACGTGTAAAATCACTGCAGAAAATATGACTAATTCACGAATGAAGACGAACAGACGAAAGAGTGCAGAGACGACACAAATCAGAATTAGTATGAATGAGTATATGTTTAGAGTTATGTCAGATGTACACTCAAGATCATGGAATGACATGGGACTTGGGAACTATGCGGTCGTCCTTCACTTGGGAACTATGCGTTCGTCCTTCACATGAGAACTATGCGTTCGTCTTTCACTTGGGAACTATGCGTTCGTCTTTCACTTGAGAACTATGCGTTCGTCTTTCACTTGGGAACTATGCGTTCGTCCTTCACTTGGGAACTATGCGTTCGTCCTTCATTTGGGAACTATGTGTTCGTCTTTCACTTGGGAACTATGCGTTTGTCCTTCACATGAAAACTATGCGTTCGTCCTTCACTTGGGAACTATGCGTTCGTCATTCACTTGGGAACTATGCGTTCGTCCTTCACTTGGGAACTATGCGTTCGTCCTTCATTTGGGAACTATGCGTTTGTCCTTCACATGAGAACTATGCGTTCGTCCTTCACTTGGGGGGGTGGGGGGTGGAGAGATGAAAATATAAAGACATTTTTATTGAAAACAATTATGTAAACAGAAAGTTGAAAAAAAGTGATGGGGGGAGGGGGGGGAGTCGGTGACACGAGCGCCTGTGCTTCGTCAAAGTAATTTGATGTTTACAGTTCCTATTTAATGTAATTATTATAAGAATTAAGGTTCTTCTCCATCAGACATAGGTGACCTTAGCCGAGTTTAGTTATCATCTGCTTCTTTGGAGAAGACAATTCTAAGTTGAAAAACTTGTGTCTAATCCGTTTGTTTTTTTATGAACAATAAAATAAGTTTAAATTAAATTTGGTTTATTGCTACCAAACACTAGGTTTATTTAAGTAAAACGGCAGCTGGACCTAGAAACAAAAGTTAGTATCTAACGAGAGAGTTGTAACACTAAATGTTGTGAAATATGGATAAATGGCTCAAAGATGTACTTCCAGACAAAAGATCCATACCATAATCGCGGGAGGGACCAATTGAGGAAAAAAAGTGGGGTCCGGAATTCGAGTGCCTGTGGTCATACCAGAAACGAGTCGTACGTCTACTTTTTTTTCACTGGTATTATGTGTTCATATATTGATTGGTACATTTTTCTGCTAGATCTTTTTTTACCTTCATCATATTTCTTTTGGTTGCAAAATATTGTCAAAAATTGCATTTAAAATGGAGAAAAAAAAATAAAAACTGTAATAGTAGACACAATAAAGACTTATTATTTTAAAGAATAACACAAATAAAACACAATAATATAAAAATTCACAACAAATCAAATTTAACTTCACATTTCTCATTAGTCTCTACATCAATAGCCTCTACCTCTAACTCTGTAAAACCAAAGTAAAAATTCACTTTGACATCGCGGTATTTTTCTGAAGGATTTGGTATTGGTACAGATATTGTTCCTAAATAAGAGGAATCATCATCATCCGTGTATTGAGGATTCTTGCTTGTAGATATGTAAACTGGTAAGTAATGAGCTTTCTGGAATTTCTCTGTCGTTGTGTATGTTTCAGAAATGGCCGTACCTATTGATACTGAGGTTTCAGCATTCATGAAGGAATCAAACACACCTCGACACAATGCTTCACCATCTACAATCACTCTTCTTTCCGACGAGTGTAGTCTAGGATCATAGTCCTTGGAAACTTCAATGCCATATGTGTATCTCACTACTCTTGATGTGATAAAAGTGGGTTGGTGACCAAACATAACTGCCCCTTTAAGAACTGCAAGACTCGGTTCCACGGAAAAATGAATTCGTTTACGTGGAAATTCCGACTTCACTATTTCTTGTAGTAACGGACATTGAGAAAAGCCTCCAACAAGAAGTATCACTGAAATTCGTTCAGGTTCACATTTCTTAAAAGTATCTTTCATTAAACTGACCATTCTGTTGATAGGTTCATTAAAGAAGGCTTTCACGAGTTCTGCTTGAATCTTTAGTTTTCCACTTTCAAGTGTTACTAGGCCGTGATAATCAGAAGAATTGAGAAGAGCGACGAATGTCTGACCAGCATGGTGTTTACAGAGTGTATTTATTACATCGTATGGTATGTTCAAACTAACATTTCCGAATTTAGCGGAGTCGATAGACCTTTTCAAATATTCGAAACTACTTATAAGTTCCAGATAAGAATGGGGATGGTCAGATTTTAATTTCCTCATTACTGGCCCGATAAGAATGTCTTCAAACATAGTGATATAAACTTCATCAACAGTCATCCCACCAAAATTACCACCAGATGAAGAACAAAGCTGCTTCATTTTGTTGTCTGCAAGTTTTTCCAGAACAGTAATATCAGTTGTTCCACCTAGAGATAGAATAATTGAATAATTACGTCATAAATTATACGACATAGGAAGTACATTAAAGAGACAATTATCTTAAACTTCTATAACTTGAACTAAGAATTTGAGCCGAGGTTTTTGGTGCAGTTTAAGAAATGTTTGAAGATAACAAAGTGATACTCAAAAACTGTCAATGAAAGAACGACCAAAAGAAAAATGGAGAAAAGGACAAAACACGAGCTATAAAACATTACACAGAAAACTAAAGATGGAACCACACGAACCCCACTAAAAAAAGCGGGGGTGATCTCATGTGCTCTAGAAGGGTAAGCACTTCTTAATCCACATGTGGCACCCATCAGTCATGTTACTCTTGTTTTTTTTTACAATTTGTTTTTGGCTTTCCAATCTTTCGACTCTGAATGTACCTGGTGTATATTATTGAGGAACAACTAACTCTTCCGGAGCACCCGAGTTCAATCTGGGATATTTAGTTCGATTCGTGTGGCTCAATCTGTAGTTTTCTATGCAGTGTTTTATCGATTTTGTTAGTTTTGTTGTTCTTTTTTCTTTGGGCATTGTATTGTCTGCCCTTCGAATATTTTCTTCTGATTGCCCCTTTTGTATCTCCAATTGCAAACTAGATTAACAATAACGGGTATTTCCAAACTCAGTATCAATTACTTATATGATGTTACGTAGATATATATAAACTTTGATTAAATAGTTTATTTAACAATTGACATCTTATTTACTATTGTACATCTGACAAATCCCATGGAGCTGTAGAAATAAGATATAATATATCCATTATGAGGTAATATCCACCTGAAAGGGGTATCCACTGGTTAGTGGGGTGTACATTGTAGTAAATACACAGCTAGCTCCAAGAACGTAGCATTAAATGAAGACATCATTATTTTGATATGAAAAGCATACTCCTTTCGATTTAAGTGTTTGTCTGACGACTTGAATTAATCGTAAGCATTAAAATACGCCTAAAATAGACAATATATTGGTGACATCAATCATTTACATGGCTCCAATTGTTTGAAGGAGGGCTCATGTCGCATTTGTATAGCTTGTTTTATTGCGTATAGTGGTGTCATACATGGCCTGTCTATATAAGTTTTATGACGGGTATCTTATGCCGTATGAGACAGGAACTGCTTACCCTAGGTTCACCCCGTTGTCATACATGACCTGTCTATATAAGTTTCATGACGGGTATCTTATGCCGTATGAGACAGGAACTGCTTACCCTAGGTTCACCCCGTTGTCATACATGACCTGTCTATATAAGTTTTATGACGGGTATCTTATGCCGTATGAGACAGGAACTGCTTACCCTAGGTTCACCCCGTTGTCATACATGGCCTGTCTATATAAGTTTTATGACGGGT
Organism: Gigantidas platifrons; assembly: GCA_002080005.1. Taxonomy (NCBI): domain Eukaryota; kingdom Metazoa; phylum Mollusca; class Bivalvia; order Mytilida; family Modiolidae; genus Gigantidas; species Gigantidas platifrons. The sequence goes on along the minus strand of MJUT01006608.1, from coordinate 10,772 downwards.
ATCTTATGCCGTATGAGACAGGAACTGCTTACCCTAGGTTCACCCCGTTGTCATACATGACCTGTCTATATAAGTTTTATGACGGGTACCTTATGCCATATGAGACAGGAACTGCTTACCATGGGTTCACCCCGTTGTCATACATGGCCTGTCTATATAAGTTTTATGACGGGTACCTTATGCCATATGAGACAGGAACTGCTTACCCTGGGTTCATCCCGTTGTCATACATGGCCTGTCTATATAAGTTTTATGACGGGTATCTTATGCCGTATGAGACAGGAACTGCTTACCCTAGGTTCACCCCGTTGTCATACATGGTCTGTCTATATAAGTTTTATGACGGGTACCTTATGCCATATGAGACAGGAACTGCTTACCCTGGGTTCACCCCGTTGTCATACATGGCCTGTCTATATAAGTTTTATGACGGGTACCTTATGCCGTATGAGACAGGAACTGCTTACCATGGGTTCATCCCGTTGTCATACATGGCCTGTCTATATAAGTTTTATGACGGGTACCTTATGCCGTATGAGACAGGAACTGCTTACCCTGGGTTCATCCCGTTTTTGTAGAGGTATGTGTTCTCATCTTTGTAGCTTTCTGTATATTGTTTGTCTTTGACCCGTGTCTTGTGTTCACAATGTTGGCAGCGTCTTTGGATTGTCCATTCTCGATTACCCCTTCGGTTTTCTCTAACGTTTATTTGTTTCATTGAGTAACCATGTACATTAAACGAATATATATGATCTGCAAAAATAATTTGGCACTCACTTTTTAAAGCTTAAATTTATTTATCGATCTACTTCATCTATTACGATATTACCTCCTATATCGACCATCATGAATTTGGTTCCTTTCTTTCCCATAGAAAATCCATCTGTTCTCCTTTTATTACGTGAGTCTGACATGAATCGTTCACAATATATTGCTGCAGCCTCCGATTCTAGTGCAATAATGAGTTGTTCTTCTGGAATACCAGCCTGAAATTAGTGTGGCCAAAGTCATAATAAAACATAAAGACTCGTTTATTCAAAGCTATATTAAAAAGGGTAGGAAGGTTTCGATCCCACTCAACGTTTTAACCCCGACACTTATTTGTTCCTGTCCCAAACCAGGACATGGATTTCCATCTACCTTTGTAATGTGTTCACTGATTTTTGGTGAGTGGTGGTTGTACGTTTTGTTGATATTGATGGAATTGTTGACCATCACTGATAGTGGACTATAAACCCCGAGGGTATCATCAGCCTAGTAGTCAGTGTTTCAGCACTGACATTGTTTAATAGATATATATGCATGTAGTTGTTATTAAAAGTAAGGTTCTCCCTCTGAGGTACCGTTGACGTAAGCCAATATTTGCTATCATGTTTAGGCCCTTTTGGTTTTTATTGCTCGCAATGCTTTTTTCTTAAATATATTTTTGGATTTCCAATCTACTAACCTTGAGCGTACCTGATGAAGGTTATTCCGGAAAAATGTCATGCGCACTAACTTAGGTATCTAAGTTGTTATTAAGCTTTCATTTTCTTCATAATATTATATAGTGTTATTCAGCCAGGAACACATCCATACAACACATATAGTTCACCAGAAACAACATAGCACACCATTAGCGTGGAATGAATTAATTCTACTAATTCTTAGTTCGAAATATGTCCGCTATATACAGTGGAGAAATATATCTCTATCATTGTCTTTAGCAATCTTCAAGTTTGATACGTTAAAACAACTGAATATTGGTTTGTTATTACATAAAATTGTATTGATACACAAAATGCACCATAAATTCTGATTAAAACAAGACAAAATTGTGCTTGTTATTATTAATATGCTTCTTATGATAGAAGCTTAAATTATTTTTAGTATTTTGCTTTTAGTTACCATCATTGCACTTGCAGCCATGAATTGTTTAGCAATATCTGACCAGCTTGCGGGAACTGTCAAAACCCAACGTATTTTAGATAAAGAAACTTCCACTTGTGTCAGGAAATGGTCAATCAATGCTCGAATTGACAGAGAAAACACATCTAGGGCTCGTACAGCCTTGCCTGTAACATCCTTCATTGACATGTTCCTAGTTATTTCCTGGAAAAATATATAATATAGCATAATGTATTGATTGATTGATTGATTGATTATATTGATGGTACATGATGAGCTTAGACCCGTTGTCTTAACTTTATTTATATTAATAAGTTAGAACACAAACGACCAATTGTAACGACTAATTGTTCGTAAGAATCTGTCACAAGGATTTCTTTACCTGTAATACTCTCCCAACATGATGTAAGAATCTGTCACACGGATTTTTTTTTACCTGTAATACTCTCCCAACATGATGTAAGAATCTGTCACAAGGATTGTTTATACCTGTAATACTCTCCCAACATGATGTAAGAATCTGTCACAAGGATTATTTACCTGTAATATTCTCCCAACATAATGTAAGAATCTGTCACAAGGATGCTTTTACCTGTAATACTCTCCCAACATGATGTAAGAATCTGCCACAAGGATTTTTTTTACCTGTAATACTCTCCCAACATGATGTAAGAATCTGTCACAATGATGTTTTTACCTGTAATACTCTCCCAACGTGATGTAAGAATCTGTCACAAGGATGTTTGTACCTGTAATATTCTCCCAACATGATGTAAGAATCTGTCACAAGGATTTTTTTTACCTGTAATACTCTCCCAACATGATGTAAGAATCTGTCACAAGGATTTTTTTTACCTGTAACTAATACTCTCCCAACATGATGTAAGAATCTGTCACAAGGATGTTTTTACCTGTAATACTCTCCCAACGTGATGTAAGAATCTGTCACAAGGATTTTTTTACCTGTAATACTCTTCCAACATGATGTAAGAATCTGTCACAAGGATTTTTGTACCTGTAATACTCTCCCAACATGATGTAAGAATCTGTCACAAGGATTTTTTTACCTGTAATACTCTCCCAACATGATGTAAGAATCTGTCACAAGGATTTTTTACCTGTAATACTCTCCCAACATGATGTCAGAATCTGTCACAAGGATTTGTTTTACCTGTAATACTATCCCAACATGATGTAAGAATCTGTCACAAGGAATTTTTACCTGTAATACTCTCCCAACATGATGTAAGAATCTGTCACAAGGATGTGTTTACCTGTAATAATCTCCCAACATGATGCACACATTAACGACATATCTGACTATACAACCCACTCAAACATCAGTCCTCATAATTTTTTTCAACATTTTATGAATATTTAAGAAGTTGACCTGTGTAATCAGCTGTTGTAGATGATTGAACATTTATCACCTGTGATAACTTGGTGCTAGAACTATGTTACTCATTCTCACTTCTAATAAAGAATTGAATACAAGTATGAATGATACCCAGATATGAAGAGCATATATAGATTGACGGTTTATGGCACGCTTGCGGTGATGCTTTTTTTTTTGCATCGCCTTACTTTGCAGAAGTATGAGTCACGAATTCGTTAGTTCATTTGACTTCCACCATTCTTTCAAATCTTCCAATTTTGTTTTTCACAAGTACATATTTTAATCAATAAAGATTTAGACACTTTTAAGAAGTATCTAGTTATTTACAAGAGGCAAGTTCTTAGAAGAGTTTGAAGATACCAAAGGAATCCAAAGGGGTAATCCGAATCCGAATTAAAAACATCGGCTTAATTCTCAACAGCTAACAGATGGGGAAACATCTAAATATAGGTTTCATCAAAATTATGACATGAACTGCCGCTCATAATAAAGTTGCCATGAATATGATTTGATGGAGGTTTGTTACGAATGAAATAATATTTAAAGCATATTTAAAGTACATTTGTATAAAGAAATTAAATCGTGACATTAGCAAACATAGCACCATCAAAGACGTAGATTTTTACGTAGATCCTGGTACAAAAATGTAATTATTACTGAACATAATTCATAATTTTCATACTTCAACGCGATTGAATGATTTTTAGTACTTAATAAGTCTAAATGATAGTTAATATATACAGTTTTACTGGGGTGTATGTCCCGAATCAACGACAAACTCAATCGTTAGAAATAGTAAGAAAGTAAGAAAGTACACACTAACGTCACATTTATGTTAACATGACCCATTGATTAAAGAAAATATAATCTAATTTTAGTAGACATATATATATATTAAAGACTTGAAAATCGTGTTCTACATCAGGGAGCGTTATTGACACTATAAGAAAGGTAACTACAAATAGTTAATAAAAAGTAGTAAACCAGAGATGGGTAAACCATCATCAATAAAAGGTAGTAAACCAGAGATGGGTAAACCATCATCAATAAAAAGTAGTAAACCAGAGATGGGTAAGCCACCATCAATAAAAAGTAGTAAACCAGAGATGGGTAAGCCATCATCAA
>MJUT01006594.1:167686-180685 GCA_002080005.1 Gigantidas platifrons | reverse complement strand
TGGCACATAAAGGGAAAACTCTAATTGTTACTGCATTGTTTTCTATGGCACATATAGGGAAACCTCTAGTTGTTACTGCATTGTTTTGTATGGCACATATAGAGAAAACTCTAATTGTTACTGCATTGTTTCGTATTGCACATATAGGGAAAACTCTAATTGTTACTGCATTGCTTCGTATGGCACATATAGGGAAAACTCTAATTGTTACTGCATTGTTTCGTATGGCACATATAGGGAGAACTCTAATTGTTACTGCATTGTTTCGTAAGGCACATATAGGGAAAACTCTTATTGTTACTGCATTGTTTCGTATGGCACATATAGGGAAAACTCTAATTTTTACGGCATTGTTTCATATGGCACATATAGGGAAAACTCTAATTGTTACTGCATTGTTTTGTATGGCACATATAGGGAAAACTCTAATTGTTATTGCATTGTTTTGTATGGCACATATAGGGAAAACTCTAACTAATTGTTACTGCATTGTTTTGTATGGCACATATAGGGAAAACTCTAATTGTTACTGCATTGTTTTGTATGGCACATATAGGGAAAACTCTAATTGTTACTGCATTGTTTTGTATGGCACATATAGGGAAAACTCTAATTGTTACTGCATTGTTTTGTATGGCACATATAGGGAAAAATATAATTGTTACTGCAGTGTTTTGTATGGCACATATAGGGAAAACTCTAATTGTTACTGCAGTGTTTTGTGTGGCACATATTGGGAAAACTCTAATTGTTACTACAGTGTTTTGTATGGCACATATAGGGAAAACTCTAATTAATTGTTACTGCATTGTTTTGTATGGCACATATATGGAAAACTCTAATTGTTACTGTATTGTTTTGTATGGCACATATAGGGAAAACTCTAATTGTTACTGCAGTGTTTTGTATGGCACATATAGGGAAAACTCTAATTAATTGTTACTGCATTGTTTGGCACATATAGGGAAAACTCTAATTGTTACTGCATTGTTTTGTATGGCACATATAGGGAAAACTCTAATTGTTATTGCATTGTTTTGTATGACACATATAGGGAAAACTCTAACTAATTGTTACTGCATTGTTTTGTATGGCACATATAGGGAAAACTCTAATTGTTACTGCATTGTTTTGTATGGCACATATAGGGAAAACTATAATTGTTACTGCATTGTTTTGTATGGCACATATAGGGAAAACTCTAATTGTTATTGCATTGTTTTGTATGGCACATATAGGGAAAACTCTAATTGTTACTGCATTGTTTTGTATGGCACATATAGGGAAAACTCTAATTAATTGTTACTGCATTGTTTTGTATGGCACATATAGGGAAAACTCTAATTGTTACTGCATTGTTTTGTATGGCTCATATAGGGAACACTCTAATTGTTATTGCATTGTTTGGATGGCACATATAGGGAGAACTCTAATTAATTGTTACTGCATTGTTTTGTATGGCACATATAGGGAAAACTCTAATTGTTACTGCATTGTTTTGTATGGCACGTTCAGAACATTCTACACGAGTTATATTAGTAGCACCCATTCTGTGTAAGTTACTCCAAGGATTAAAGTGAAGATACACGTCGTTTGTTGTTGCTGCAATGCTTTGTGTGGTAGGCTCAGTCCATGCTTCACGAGTTAGATTAGTAGCACTCATTCTGTGTAAGTTACTCCAACGATTACATATAGGACGATCGTCGTTTGTTGTTGCTACAATGCTTAGTATGGTACGTTCAGTCAGTGTTACACGATGTAAGATATTCCGGTTATAGACGACATGGAAAAATTCAACGATGACTTCTATCATAACTATAAATACACAATTGATCGAACATTTAACATGCACGTAACCTTATTATACAATATATATATTAATTACTTCAATTCAAAGTTAATTTTTATAATTTTTAAACAGAAAAAATATCTAAAATTGGTGTTAGGAGAGGTGGATAAATCACCTTCTAAATGCTTAAAATTCAATTTCGGACGGGGGGGTGCTTTGACCCCCTGATCCCCCTAAAGGAGCTCTGCCCCTGTATCCCGATGGGGGACCTAGGCGGCCCCCAGACCCCCGGCCTTCTACTTTTTTTGTTTTAACCTGATACTTTCAAATTTATGGCCAACTGTTATGCCGGAATATGGGGCTTCTAGTACTGTTGTGTGTTTGTTTGCAGTACTGCTGCTTTGACTGCTTCCTGGGGGAACTTTGTTTTCTAATATAAAATACAAGATTTCATAGTAAGTAAGTAAGTAAGTAATGACTTTATTTCAAGAGGGTAACACAGTTAGCAACAATAAGCTAATCTTCCCTGTGGCCCTCAAAACAATAATAATCAAATACAGCAAATACAATTTCAAACAATACATTTACATATTGATATTCACAACAAAATATCACAATCTGAGTATAATCAAGGATAAATCCACGATATAATGAATATAATCATTCGTTATTTTGTTTTGACATTAAATAATCTGTATATTTCTTTTTGAATAGATCTATATCTTTAATTAATTTTAAATTAGGAGGTAAAGAATTCCATAAAATAGTTCCGGAGTAGTGAAAAGTTCGTTTCATAAAATTAGAATTTGGTCTTGGAACAAACAAATTTCCCTTTGCAGATGATCTTAATGAATAAACATTATAATTTGTATTCATATCAAATAGATTACACAAATAATCAGGAGCAGAATTATTTATACATTTATACATTAAAACACTTTTATGATATTCTAATCTATTTTGAATAGACGGCCAACCAAGATTTTTAAATAATTGAAGAGATGGTATATCATATTTTGCATTAAGAATAATTCTTGCTGCACGCTTTTGTAGTTTACATAGTTTTTCAAGATTCAAATTTGTGGTTTCTCCCCATACAGTACAACAATAATCAAACAGTGGTAGAATATATCCATTATAGTACATGATTAAGCCTTCAGTAGGTAAGTATGTTCTCAAACGACACATCAATCCAAGCCTTGATGAAATCTTTGAAACAATATTATTAATTTGCTGACACCATGACAAGTAATTATCAATAGTAATTCCAATTAATTTTTCATATTTTTCATAAGTTGCAAATATAAATGTTTATTTCTCTCTGTCTGGAGCTCAAGTCCTTTACATCAACAATAATATACATATATATAACACAAAGAGAATACAAATATATAAATTACTGATATCCTTGTTTCTATGGTAACCATTTTGATACTTAATAATGAACAATGCATTTGGTTCATTTTACACAATATCATTTTTATGCTGAAATTACTTGTATATGCTAACCTATGCAACTTGATTTTTCTCTTATTAACTATTAAACTTATAACTACTATTTACAACACGAATATGTTTAATTTAAATATTAAATATAAAATTAACTGATAACCTAAATATTTTCATCTTCAATATTCATGTTTTGTTCTTTAAACTATTTAACATCTTTTCAATATTCTAGTTTGTATAATCATAATAATTAATTTATCTTAAAGGATTCATTTGCAATCTTTAGCTTAATAATTCCACTTAAATTGTTTGAAAGTTTAACTAATATAAAACTATGTTTTACTCACCTAATATAAAACACAAGATTTCATAAGTTGCAAATATAAATGTTTATTTCTCTCTGTCTGGAGCTCAAGTGACGCTACAACTTTCTTTCCGAAATTGGTAGACTTTCGTCACGTGCTGCCCCGCAGACTTGCAACTTAACCATTCAAATAAAATATATTATCTTTTTAAAACTTATTCTTTTTCTTATTGGATAACTTATTGTCCATCTGAATTTATGTAACACTAAATTTATTTCTTAATCCCTATATGCTCAAGGTAGTTTTATTTATCTTTATAACAATTACCTTGTTTAATTTTTTTATGACCTAAGGCAGATATGATTTACTTTACACAAAGGAGTATCTATCCTAGAGCTTTTAGCTGATACAATCATATCTATAAATTAACAATTTCTTTGTTAACATCTAATAGAAAACCTATAATTACACCCTGACCCCATTTATTCTGACAAATGTCAGAATAAAATACATTTACTTTACAAAATTGGATTAAGTAATCCTTGGGCTCAATTTCCCTATTATTAAAATGTACATTTCCAAATTTTGTTACTTATATCAAATAATTTATTTCTAAGAAATGCATAAGTTTCTATATAACATATTCTTTTATATTCATTTTGCAGTTACACAATTAATTAAATGTACTAACATGTAACATACCATTTTCTATATTAAATTTTACTATTATTTTATCTTTTCAATTATACAAATAATTAACTAACATTTTATAAATACAAGTTTCAATATGTAAGTTTCAATGTCAAACTTTAAACTTTTATTTAATAAATTGTTCATTTGTTTTTAAATTTTGTTTTATTAATTTTTAAACATTTTTTTACGCATGACAAATGTCCCTTTCCTTCAAGACTTTGGTCCCCAATGTCAAAATGTTTACATAACTTCACCAGTTTATACATCAAATACAACGTCGAAATTTTTTTTTTACTACTATATACTAAATAAGTAAAACTATACATCTTTGTTCAGTGTACAACTGTATGAAAAAAAAACAATGTATAAAAAGGTAATATTTCAACAACATATATACATAATTACAAGACTAAGGTAAATGATGCCAACAAGATAAGGGTTCTTCAGAAAATTTTGAAATATAGATGGCAAGTGCCTCGAATATATTTTACGAGCCTAAAAGAAAAGAGTACCATAATGTTATTTGCATCCTTTAAGTTAGTCAATTAAAGACGATGAGTATTGTATGCTTGTATTATCAATCTCATAAAAAACAAATTCACTGATTATTATATATCCTTTTTACGCATGACACAACCCTAAGAAACGTCCAAAATATCTGCCAAAGCCAAAGTGTCGTTCTAATCGATTTTAATGGTGTTCTTTATCCAATTCGTGGTTATGCTGTTATCGTTTCTTTCTGCCAGTCTGCATGAATCAGGTACCTGTAAAGCGTTATTAGGTTCATGACCAAATAACACTGAAGTTTATTTGACCCACTTTATTAGTACTCAAAATCACACAATTGGTGGATAATGTATGTATTATATATGAACATTGCCATAGTGTATGTATATCTCAACTATGTGTTGTAATGAGGCTTAACATGTCTTATAAGAGGCAGGAACTGCTTACCCTTCGCCATGACCTGGGTTCACCCCCGGTTTTTGGTGGAGTCCGTTTATATTTTTCTGTGTTATGTTTTTTGTTTTGTTTGTCTTCGTTCTGTGTCTTTTGTACCCAATGTTGTCAGTTTCTCTGGATTGTCCAATCTTTATTGCCACTTCGGTTTTCTCTAATGATTATTTAAAAAAAGAAACGAAGTTTTCAAATCCATTTCTCAAAATATAAATTTTATTCCTCGACAATGCCCGTACATTGTGTTTATTGTGCAAATATTTTGAAGTCGTTATAACGAAGATATATCGACAATATTAGTGCAATGTCTTAAAATATAAAGTTTATGTGTATGAGGCCTAAAACTGGAATAGAGGTTTACCGAGCCTTCCCCTGTTTTGTGCCGAATACACATAAACTTTATGCAATTTGGCTGCTCATATAGAACAAGAGCAGGATCAAATTAAATATCTTCTTCAACATGTTCAATGACAAACAATTCTTATGAATGACGTCATAAGTAAAGTATATTCATTACGTCACAATAAAGATTTATTAATCATCATATACAATTTTTATTAGTACAAATTTATTAGAACAAGAGCAGGATGAAATTAAATATCTTCTTCAAACAAAGAATTCTCATGAATGACGTCATAAATGAAGTATAATCATTACGTCACAATAAAGATTTAGTAGTCATCATATACATTTTTTATTAGTACAAATGTATTAGTATAGTACAAGTCAAAGCCTTCTAGTTTCTTCCACGAGGATCCATATTTTTCCCATTTGCACCTTCTTCTGATATAATAAAAGGTGTATTTATGACACAGAACACGCTTTGGACTTCTTCTCTGAAACGTAAAATAATAAAAATAGATATACATTTCCAGTTCAAAATCATTTTTTTAAACTTGTTTTATTTTTTATTTTATTTTTTTTTTCTGTTTTTGTTGTTTGCTGTTTTTGTTTTAAGACACCGCTATGTTACTCATATAGTCCCGACGTGTTGGACATCACTATGCGCAAGGAAACACAAATTACATAAATATGATATGAGCCCTCTTACAGACAACTGGAAGGTAAAAACGAACGGAACATAGTTTTCATGCTGGAATCAAAGGGAACATCACAACACGGAGCAAAAAACTTAAGATAGCACAGAATGGTTGGCACCACGATACACAAACACAATCAGACATGAGTCCTCCGACAAACAACTGGGGGTAAAGACGAATCGAAAATCGTTTTTATGTGGAAATTCTAACGGACCTGGGACATCACAACACGTAACTTAGAACGTAAAGACACAACATGGACAAAATGTACAACACGAAACCATCAACTTAAAACCGGGGGCGAACTCAAGACAGCACTGGACACAAGACAGAGAACATTTAGACAAACACAACAAATGCAACACAGAAAACTGAAATGATGTGGAACACGGACCAAAAAATAGTTATTACACACTTACCATAACTTAGAAATCCCCAAAACAACATTCCACCCCACCCACCCGCACACCGTTTTGCATATTGTCTGCATCCGGATTGATCCCCATACATCGTTTTCACGATAGACTGTTAGCTGTATATCATCACGTGACTGTGGTGATCACCTGATATTATTTAGGGCATTTTCATAGCCAACTACAGGTGGTAGATATCGATAACAACAGTGTACAGCAACAGCGTAAATATTAAATGATTTCAGCTTCAAAATGAAAAACGCACAAGCTTGTACAATTATCAAACTTTGCACAAGATTTGAATTTAGAGACATTAATCCTGGTAAATATATTTTGTTGAAATCTCTGACACATGTCTGACTCTCTTTCAATAAAAATCATAACTAATCTACAACACATTAACAAATTAAGTCTGCCGGTATTTTTTTCAAAACGGGATAAACTTTTGTTCAGGTGGAGGGAAAGGGATATACTGTATAAATAAACAAGACACATAAAATACATATTGGCATCTATTTAAAGATTAAAATAGTCAAATCAAAACAAACGTTGATGAAAAAAATGTATAAAACACAATTAATAAGGATAAAAATCCAAAGCATCAAAATATAAAGGTACAAATAAAAGGTAAAAAAGAATTTCAGATCATTTTGTTTTGAATTCAAATTGTACATTACAAATTCAAATCTTAACATCACACACACACACACACACACACACACACACACACACACTATTTAAAAAAAACCCCGCAGTTTTCAAATCCATTTCTCAAAATATAATACATTTCTCTGATGTCACACTATTGTTCGAACAGTGGATTATTTTTAAGAATCTAGATTATTCTTTTGTTCTTGAATATATGAACTTTAACCTTTTACTGTTTTAAGCTTATAAACGTGTTTTACATATTTTGGGACTTTCGTGTCTCGAACCACTGCTGGACTTTTAAATGTCTACTTTGATTTACAAAACTTCCGTCTAACTACTCGGCTACGGTGACCACACTACTATACGCTATGATTAGTATATTTGACTCTTGATAGTAATCTTTGTTAAGAAAAATATCAACAATTTGTTTAAAAAAGCAATTGATCAATATATACAAGACACGATACAAGTATTTCAGGTCTGGCATAATTTATGTTCAGAACTGACGAGTACGTGAACTTTTAAAATGTATTCTCGCAATACAAAAACAACTAACGAACCGACCGCAAGTAATAACAAATAAGAGAGACCATAGGTGAGCATTTGGGACACTCGAAAGGCCTGGAAATATCTAAATATTAACGATTCTTTTCATTGAAAGACCCTGACATATCTGAATATAAACGAAAATCGAAAGCACGAATGCCGATAAAATTTTATTGTTTAATTCTTCTTAATTGTGGCTTGTTTAGCTTTCTAAACATTAAAAGTGTAAAAATATACAATGAAAACACATTTGTAGATGGAAATGTATTATGAAAGAAAATACACTCCAACTTGTAGATTCTTAGAAATAATCAATTCGACCCTGGTCTCGACGGATCTCGTTGATTATTTTTAAGAATCTACAGTTGGAGTGTATTCTCCATTCCATAAATTTCATTCATCGACAATGCCCGTACATTGTGTTTATTGTGCAAGCAATTTGAGGTCGTTATAACGGAGATATATCGACATTATTAGTGCAGTGTCTTAAAATATAAAGTTTATGTGTATGAGGCTTACAAACTGGAATAGAGGCAAGGTTTACAGAGCCTTCCCCGGTTTTGTGCCGAATACACATAAACTTTATGCAATTTGGCTGCTCATATAGAACAAGAGCAGGATCAAATTAAATATCTTCTTCAACATGTTCAATGACAAACAATTCTTATGAATGACGTCATAAATGAAGTATAATCATTACGTCACAATAAAGATTTAGTAGTCATCATATACATTTTTTATTAGTACAAATGTATTAGTATAGTACAAGTCAAAGACTTCTAGTTTCTGCCACGAGGATCCATATATTTCCCATTTACACCTTCGTCTGATATAATAAAATGTGTATTTATGACACAGAACACAGTTTGGACTTCTTCTCTGAAACGTAAAATAATAAAAATAGATATACATTTCCAGTTCAAAATCATTCTTTTCAACTTGTTTTATTTTGTTTTTGTTTTTAGTTTTTTTTCTGTTTTTGTTGTTTGCTGTTTTTGTTTTAAGACACCGCTATGTTACTCATATAGTCCCGACGTGTTGGACACCACTATGCGCAAGGAAACACAAATTACATAAATATGACATGCGCCCTCTTAAAGACAACTGGAAGGTAAAGACGAACGGAACATAGTTTTCATGCTGGAATCAAAGGGAACATCACAACACGCAGCAAAAAACTTTAGATAGCACAGAATGGTAGGCACCACGATACACAAACAAACACAAACACAATCAGACATGAGTTCTCCGACAAACAACTGGGGGTAAAGACGAATCGAACATCGTTTTTATGTGGAAATTCTAACGGACCTGGGACATCACAACACGTAACTTAGAACGTAAAGACACAACATGGACAAAATGTACAACACGAAACCCTCAACTTAAAACCGGGGGCGAACTCAAGACAGCACTGGACACAAGACAGAGAACATTTAGACAAACACAACAAAAGCAACACAGAAAACTGAAATGATGTGGAACACGGACCAAAATATATTTATTACACACTTAACATAACTTAGGAATCCCCAAAGCAACATTCCTCCCCACACACCCGCACACCGTTTTGCAGGTTGTCTGCATCCGGATTGATCCCCATTACATCGTTTTCACGATAGGCTGTTAACTGTATATCATCACGTGACTGTGGTGATCACCTGATATTATTTAGGGCATTTTCATAGCCAACTACAGGTGGTAGATATCGATAACAACAGTGTACAGCAAAAGCATCAATATTAAATGATTTCAACTTCAAAATGAAAAAAGCGCAAGCTTGTACAATTATCAAACTTTGCACAAGATTTGAAGTTAGAGACATTAATCCTGGTAAATATATTTTGTTGAAATCTCTGACACATGTCTGACTCTCTTTCAATAAAAATCATAACACATCTACAACACATTGACAAATTAAGTCTACCAGTATTTTTTTCAAAACGGGATAAACTTTTGTTCAGGTTCGGGGAAAGGGATATACTGGGAAATAACAATTTTATCAAAAGACGAGCGCTTTTATTGTTCCTCAAAGTTCTTTCCTCATTATTGGCTTATCATCGGCTTTGTAACTCGAGCAACACGACAGATGCTACTAGTGGCACAGGGACTACTTACCCTTCCGGAGCACCCTTTAGTTTTCTGTCTAAAGCTTTGTAGATTCTCATTACACGTTTACCATCTTTAAACTCTTCTTTTCCCATCTTGTTTCTTGGCTTTTCCCAAGTTTCATATTCACCGCTTTAACCACAGGTCAAAGTCCTCCATTTTCTTACACGTGACAATGCATATCTTTTCTACCTCGATAATAGAGAGTTCACACATCGCGAAAGTAACACATTCTAGTAGCCATTTTTTCATATTAAAAATATTTACACCTGAGGATAACGCTTGCCTTACTGACATTATCAAAAAATGTTTGGTTGTCATTTGAACCGCACATATGGAATTGCAGTCTTTCAACCGATATGTTGCCTACAAAACTAGTTTAACACTGTCATTGTTTATTGAAATAAACCTGCCATGTATATGTATAGGAGTATCATTTTTTCGATTATATTTTGAAATTGCTCTGTTGGTTTTTTTTTCTTCTTCAATATAATATGAGGCAGGTGCAACCTGAAACGCTCCCGAAGAACAGTAATTTTTCTTCATGTTTACAAAATATCAAGCTTAAAAATAACACCACCTAAAACCCCAAACTCCGGAAGTTTTCACATCCGCTACCGAACATTGTTTCATTTTTATTTGAAACCAAAATCGACTAGAGTTCCGGTTTAGGTCACGTGAATTTTCTTTAAAATTGTTTCCGGTTTGGCTGCCATATTGTTGATAATTTTTAAGTGTCATAGTACCTGTGCATACTTCTATCATTAACGCTACCTTCGGGAGCGTATTACTTCAATGTACAAAGTTGTGTCAATATTATGCCCTTTGGATTAACAATATTAGCAGCAAAAATTATATCCAACAAGACCAAATGTACACTCTCAATTGGTTATCACGGAAATCCTGATAGATGAAAATAATGAATGCTGTGTAGAATTCAGAGAATGCCACGCTCCTTGCATATTAAAGGCGTCTATCTCGCCTGTGTCGTACCTCTCACGTTTCTGTCATCATTATGTGATGTCCGTTACGATTTCCGCATGGAAGCGATGTTCAGTTCGTCTTTGCCTCTAGTTGTTTGTGAGGGGTTGTGTGTAATTTACGTTATTTGCGTTTTTGTTTTGTTTTTCTTCGTCTTGTTGCCTATGTTGCCAATTTCTTTGGATTGTCCATTTGTGATTGCCCCTTCGGTATTCTCTGACGTTTATTATATAGTGTTTATGACTTGTTCTCGTCCTGAATATTCATGAAATATTTGTCGATGACAGTGAGACAACCGACTATCAGCTCCAAATTTACACGCGATTTAAGAAAATCGGTATAAGAGAAAAATGTTCTGTTTAAAAGCATGTTCGGGACAAGAGTTTAAGCGGTTGTATGTAAATATATCGTTAGTCTCCTTTCTATCAATAAGGCGTAGGCCTATTTTACTCAAAAGTAAAATTAATACGTACCTTCCATCATTGTTCTCATATCTTCTAAAACCTTTTGTTGTTGCTCGCTAGCTTTTTGTAGTTGCTCCTGAGCTTTTCGTTGTTGCTCGTTAGCTTTTCGTTGTTCCTCGTTAGCTTTTCGTTGTTCCTCGTTAGCTTTTTGTTGTTGCTTGTTATTTTTCACGTCATCAATGTATGATTCAAGGGTTTTAACTCTATCTTCCATGTCCTGTTTTTCGCCTTCCAATATCTTAATCTGTTGCTGCATTTGTTTTGACTGTTGTTTAGTGCTTTCTAATTCTTTTAATGTTAATTCAAGTTTTTCAACGGATTCTGCCAATTGTTGGTTTGTGTCTTTGAGTACTTGTATGTATTGTTCTTTCCTTTCTAGTTCAATGTCTCTGCATTTTAACATATTTTCTTGTTCCTTAAGCTGAGTTCTAAGTTCTGCTATCTCCGTTTCTCTTTTTTCTATAATAATTTCTTTTTGATTTACATCTGTTTCTGTCCTATCTAAGTTCGTTGTTGTGTTTAATATTTCATCTTTCTTCACTTTTATCCGCCTTTTTATGCTGCTCAATTCATGCAACAGTGTCGTTGTATTTAATGAAGCATCAATTTTTATTTCCTGTAAAGCAATATACACATGTAGTTTAGTTTAGTTTATGATGCTTAACACCACTTTCAACAATATTTCACTCATATCGTGGCGGTCAGTTTAATTGTTGGAGAAAACCGGAGTACCCGTAGAAAACCACAGACCTGTTGCAAGTCACTGACAAACTCTATCACATAATGTTGTATCGAGTACACCTTGCCATGAACGGGGTTCGAACTCACAACTTTAGTGGTGATAGGCACTGATTGCACCGTTAGTTGTAAATCCAACTACAATGCTATCACGACCACGACAGCCCCTGTAAAGCACTATATTCTACCTTTTACATACTTCGTATTTCTATAAAAAGCATTGGTTTATAGAAAATACGTGGAAACCGTAGAAATTCAATAAACGGTCAGTACTTTTAATATACGGTTAGTAGTAGAGTTACGTCCCTTTCGTAGAATAAGATGACAACAATCAAAAGCTTCGCCCTGATTTTGTGATATCAAATATGTTATTGTTTTTTTTTTTTTTTTAATTTGACCCATAAGTTAGTTCCCACTTATTGGCATGGCAACTCAACTACTGTATAAATTGTCCTTAAGTCACCAATTCAAATATCATCAATGAGGCCGTCGTGGTAGTGATCGTATGTTAGCTGGATTTACAACTACCTATGCAGTCAGAGCCTATCACCATTAAATTTGGCAGTTCTAACCCCATTCATGGCGAGGTGTACTCGATACAACATTATGTGATAAAATTTGTCAGCGACCTGCAACAGGTCGGTGGTTTTCTCCGGGTACTCCACCAATAATACTGACTGCCAGGGTATAATTAAAATAGTGTTGAGAGTGGTGTTACATTTGTAAGCACCATAACCCTAATCCTTTAAAGTAAATGAAAGTTACTTCATCCGCTAACCAGGTTACTTTTTAGCCACCTCCCTTTTCTACTTTTAGGTAAATACAGTCAAACCTATATTAACCGTCCCCCGTGGTTCAAAGAAA
>MJUT01006594.1:140704-167072 GCA_002080005.1 Gigantidas platifrons | reverse complement strand
ATTGGTTTATAGCAAATACGTGGAAACCGTAGAAATTCAATAAACGGTCAGTACTTTTAATATACGGTTAGTAGTAGAGTTACGTCCCTTTCGTAAAATAAGATGACAACAATCAAACGCTTCGCCCTGATTCTGTGATATCAAATTTGTTATTGTTTTTTTTTTTAATTTGACCCGTAAGTTAGTTCCCACTTATTGGCATGGCAACTCAACTACTGTATCAATTATCCTTAAGTCACCAATTCAAATATCATCAATGAGGCCGTCGTGGTAGTGATCGTATGCTAGCTGGATTTACAACTACCTATGCAATCAATGCCATTTAAAGTTGTCAGTTCGAATCCCATTCATGGCGAGATGTACTCGATTCAACATTATGTGATAAAGTGTGTCAGCGACCTGCAACAGGTGGTTTTCTCCGGGTACTCCACCAATAATACTGACCGCCACGATATAACTAAAATATTGTTGAAAGTGGTGTTAAACACCATAACACTAATCCTTTAAAGTAAATGAGAGTTACTTTATCCGTTAACCAGGTTACTTTTTAGCCACCTCCCTATTCTACTTTAAGGTAAATACAGTCAAACCTATATTAACCGTCCCCCGTGGTTCAAATAAATAGTGGTCTTTTAAGACATGTGACCTCTTAAAAGAGGTTCAATTCATAGGAAATTGTTCATAGAAAGACAAGACCAAATAGATGTTCAATGATTTATGGTGAGAGGTGATTGCTCGTTTAGTTGATATTGATGGAATCATTGACCATCACTATTTAAACATTTCTTTCATAGCGGTGTGTGTCTGATAAAATTAACATAAGACACATACTTTAACCGTGACGTTACAGGTGGTTATGACATTCTCGTTGTGACAGTTGTATTCTCCAGCGTCCTCCATTTTAACCGATTTGATATCTAGCTGGTACATATGTGCATTACTACCACCTATCCTATAATCGGTAGTGGTGGCACAATCGGAAATGGTACCATTTGTTTTGCACCATTGAACTTCTTTGCATTCTGCCTTCAGTTCACAAGCTAGGATAAGCTCTTCACCATTAGTAATTGTAACGTCTTCTAGCTGTTTTATGAATCGGTTAGCTACAAAACAGAGAAAAAGATGCAAAGAATTTAGACTCTTAGTCCCTGAGAGCATCATCTGCTCAGTAGTCAGTGCTTCGGCACTGACATTATATATCATATATATTTTCTATTTAAGAAAAGGTTGAAGATAACAAAAGGGTAATCAGAAGCCGTCAATCGATAAAGGAAAGACAATACAATGGCCAAGCGAAAAAGGACAAATAATGATCAATAAAACATTACACAGAAAACTAAAGATCGCGCAACACGAACCCCATAGTTCCAAAATCATGGAATTATTATTAAAACTAAAGTCCTCCTCCTTCAGACATAGGTGACCTTAACCTATTTTGACTATCATGTTTAAGCCCTTTGGGTTTCTTGCTCCCAAAGACTTTTAAATTATTTGGCTTTCACATATTATAGCTTTGAGCGTATACATGATTTTTCCAGAAACACATTGTG
The DNA here is from genome assembly GCA_002080005.1 of Gigantidas platifrons. Classification (NCBI taxonomy): domain Eukaryota; kingdom Metazoa; phylum Mollusca; class Bivalvia; order Mytilida; family Modiolidae; genus Gigantidas; species Gigantidas platifrons. Next base: position 165,522 of record MJUT01006594.1, on the reverse strand, counting down.
CGCATTGCATTTGACACTGATACTCATTTACTGAGATTTATGTTGTGTAAGATCGTGATAAAATTCCAAGAGAAGATTACAGAATATCATACTCTGGATACATAAAATGAAAGAAATTCAAAAACTATAATAGGGGTGCCACAAGGTTCTTTGAAACCTTTAGTATATAATAACTGTGAAACCGAGAAATGTATAAGAAGTAAGTGAGTGAATAAATGTTGTTTAATGCCAAATATGTCAGCCGTATTATAGAGTTAACAAGTTATATACAAGGAAATAATAATGATATTCATTTTGTACTAGACCAACATGCTTAATTGGATGTTTCTAATAATGTTTATTATATGACCATAAATATTTCTTTTATTTGATTGGCTAAATACATGAGATGTTGTCTTGATAGAACTTAAATGATTTCCACAAAGATTAATTTAGATCGTTCCAGATGAGCCTTTGGAACGTTATATTAACCTCACGTGACTCTAGAATTGGAAAAGCCATACTTTTAATTTTAACGTCACGTGAGGTTAATAATACGTTCCAAAGGCTCATTTGGAACGATCAAAATTAATCTTTGCAGTATTCATAAATCTTTCTTGTTACCATTAAAATTTGCAGAAAACACATCAAGTGTTTAAAGGAAAACGCCATGGTCTTAACAAGTTAGCGTGCAAATTTAAATGACAGTAAATAAAAGACATTTGTGTTAATGAATGTTAAAAATAGTATACCGTAAGGTAGAATTTGGTAATTGAAGTTGCATGTAGCACCAAATAATGGGGATCGCCATTTTTCGTAACTCTTCAATATGAGGAGACAAAAGGCATAATCCATTCTCGGATTATATACTGCAATTAAAGCTCTTCCGAAAGAGCCATGACGTCATGCAATCGGTATCGTATATTATAGCAGCATTGATCAGTTGCAATTTTATCATTAAAAAATATGTAAATCGTAAGATAACGTCGTATATTTAACTTTTGATATTTACAAAATCATTATGACTTCATGTCAACTATTTTATTGCACTAACGAAAAGGGAAAGTGTGAGAAGAATTTGTTTTTGTAATTACCGATCAGGACTACCTTAGTTAACACATCCAACAGTGACCACGAAAAACATGGGAAAGTACGACAGCATTGGCGACAAAAAAGAAAAAAGCATATGTACGCATAAAACGAGCTAAAAGTGACAGTTATTTATCCTACGGCCAATCATGTAAACATAGAATTATACGTAGATACACCCCCCCCCCCACCCCAATACAAATCAACTCATTTGTGTTATGAAAATGTAACATGGGATGGGAATATTAAGAAAAAAAAAATAGGACGATAGACAAATTGTTAACATTGTATTGCAGTTTATCTGATATTCAAAATAGTCAAAATTTATTTGTTTATTCAACTAACGTGATCTGTCTCCATGACGTCACATGAAGAGGTGTCATGGCCGCTTACACTACGAGAGGAAATTCCATATATTCATATTTCTAATTGGGTATATTAATGTTAATAAAGGTGTTTTTTTATTTAATAATTAGTTATTTACGAATAAAAAGTTACAATGTATTGAATTATAACAATTGTTCAACTGACTGGAGTTTTCCTTTAATGCCAATTTAAAAACAACAGAGGACCTTAATAACAATTTCATATAATAAAGCAATTACTGACTTTCATTTCGATTAATATCAGGATTTATCGTTCCAAAATATATGATATTTACCTCGGCTTCGGCTTCGGTAAATATCATATATCTTGGAACGATGGATCCTTATATTAACTTCAACAAAAGTCAATAATTGTATATTATTAAATGTTAAGGAATTTTGCTTTTTTCTGATTGGCCTAATCAGCATTTTCTCAACTCTACCGCAGAGTGAGTACACCTCGTGTGCAGTGNCCGTTGGCCTCGGTCAATCAATCATTGATCAGGTCCATATAGTCATGAGTAGACCTCATTAAAAGTCAATAATTGTATAATGTTAACGGACTTATTCGGAGGGAGACTTGGTCACTTAAAACTAGTTGTTTAACCCCGTTGTATTTTATTGAAGTGCCTGTACAAAGCCCGGAAAATGATCGGTCATGTATATATGTGTTAAAGGGGTATCAATTTTGTCTCTGATTCCAAGGATTTTCTCATGGATTTTAGATCTGTTCCGACGGTGTGGTATTTTTTGCTTTTCATTTAATTTGTTCGTCTTAAAAAAGAACCATACTAATATAAATAAATAATACAACCTTTGACTTTCAATTTACAACTAGTTTCTGTTGTTCCACATTGGCAGGAATAAACTCCCGCATCTTCTTCCTGTATATCAGTAATTATAAGTTTATGCTCCCCCCGTTCATCTTTAAATTTAAATCTGTCGTTCACAAATATTTCACACCCATCTTTAAACCATTGTACGCCATATTCCTTGTCCAGGCAACACGATAGCGTAACATCTGAGCCAATGCCTATAGCGTTTCTATCCTCAAGCTTTGTAGTAAAAAAGCAGTCTGCAAATAAAACATAAAACATACATTTTTTGTGAAGCAATTTTACAAAAATGTAGTTCCGTGTTACGATGTCCGTTACAATTTCTGCATAAAAATGATGTTTAGTTCGTCCTTACCCCCACGTGTCTGTAGGAGTGCTAATTTATTATTTGGCCTATCATATATATTGATGTGCATTGTTCCGTTACGATTTTCGCATAAACACGATGTTTGGCTCGGTTTTAGGAGGGTTGATGTCTTATTTATGTTATTTATGTTTGTTTGTACATAGTAGTGTCCAACACGTATATATGCATAACATGGAGGGTGTCTAATAAGAGGCAGGAACTTCTTACCCTTCGCGAGCACCTGTGTTCACCCCAGGGTTTTGTTGTGGTCCGTGTTTTTCATTTTTTTAGTTTTCTGTGTTGTGTTATGTTTTTTGTGTTTTGTTTTTCTTCCTCTCCTGTCTTATGTCAATATTGGCAGTGTCTCTGGATTGTCCCTTCATTTTTCTTTAACGCTTACTAAGATTAATTGATTGTTCTTTGCTTAAAATGCAGTGTCAAATATGTTATCACGACGACAAAAAATTCAATAATATATAAAGACTAGACAGAAATGAAGGAAAGTAAAAAGACACAAAGACATTTTCAGCCGTATTATGCCGAGAACAAGTTACATACACGGAAATAATAATGGTGTTCCCTTTGTACTAGACCAACATGCTTAATTTGATTATGTTAATTGTGCTATCTGAGTGGAATAACTGTCCGCGGGTAGACCTGTCGCTCCACTCAAGCATATCATCCTGATTCCGAGCCAACCAGTCTATATTCTTACTTCTTCAACCTGTGTGCTTAGTGGGAAAGCAGCAGATACCATTTTTATTGTCTTTGGTTTTACCCAACCGGTGCTCGAACCTACGAACAAGCTTACCAGTACACCACTGATGAAATGTATTAGGAAGTATTGTCAGTGTTGTTGTATATATCATACCTGGCTACTTAGTTCTTTCCATTTTGCAATAAATTAAGAATAATCCCTTAGAAATTACAAAATGAGTATAAAACTGAAAAAGATTTGTTGGCTTCTAATGTATAAAGATGACAATGTCTGTTTCTAATCATGTACGTTAACGGAGTACTTTGGAGGGAGGTTTTGTTCCTTAAAACTAGCTTAACCCCGTTGTATGTTATTGGATTTTCGCAAGGATTTTAGAACTGTTCCGACGGTACGGTATTTTTTGTTTTTCATTCAATTTGTTCGTCTTAATTGTAAAAAAAGAACCACACTCTAATATAAATAAATAATACAACCTTCGATATTCAATTTACAACTAGTTTTTGTTGTTCCACTTCCGCAGGAATAAACTCCCGAATCTTTTTTCTGTATATCAGTAATTATAAGATTATGTATACACCGTTCTTCTTTAAATTTAAATTTGTCGTTCTGAAATATTTCACGCTGATCTTTATACCATCGTACGCCATATTCCTTGTCCATGCAACACGATAGCGTAACATCTGAGCCAATGTCTGCAACGTTTCTATCCTCAAGCTTAGTAATAAAAGAGCAAGAGCAGTCTGCAAATAAAACATAAAACATACATTTTGTGTGAAGCAATTTTACAAAAAATGTAGTTCCGTATTACGATGTTCGTTACGATTTCTGCATAAAAATGATGTTTAGTTCTCCTTACCCCCACGTGTCTGTAGGAGTGCTAATTTATTATTTGTCCTATCATATATATTGATGTTCTTTGTTCCGTTACGATTTCCGCATAAAAACTATGTTTGGCTCGGTTTTACATCCAGCTGTTTGTAGGAGGGTTTGATGTCTTATTTATGTTATTTATGTATGTTAGCCTATAGTAGTGTCCAACACGTATTGATTATATGTATAACATGAGGGTGTCTTATAAGAGGCAGGAACTCATTACCCTTCGAGAGCACTTGTGTTCACCCCAGGGTTTTGTTGTGGTCCGTGTTGCTGATCTTTTTAGTTTTCTGTGTTGAGTTGTGTTTTTTGTGTTTTGTTTTTCTTCCTCTCGTGTCTTGTGTCAATATTAGTAGTGTCTCTGGATTGTCCCTTCAATTTTCTCTAAAGCTTACTTAGATTAATTGCTTGTTCTTTGCTTAACATTCAGTGTCAAATATGTTATCACGACGACTACAAATTCAATAATATATAAAGACTAGACAGAAATGAAGGAAAGTACCAGGACACAAAGACAATTTCAGATGTATTATGCCGAGAACAAGTTACATACACGGAAATAATAGTGGTGTGCCTTTTGTACTAGACCAACATGCTTAATTTGATTATGTTAATTGTGCTATCTCAGTGGAACAACTGTCCGCGGGTAGACCTGTCGCTCCACTCAAGCATATTATCCTGATTATGAGCTAACCAGGCTATACTCTTACTTCTTCAAGCTGTGTGCTTAGTGGGAAAGCAGCAGATACCATTTTTATTGTCTTTGGTTTGACCAAACCGGGGCTCGAACCTAGGAACAAGCTTACCAGTACACCACTGATGAGATGTATTAGGAAGTATTGTCAGTGTTGTTGTATATATCATACCTGGCTACTTAGTTCTTTCCATTTTGCAATAAATTAAGGAACAATCCCTTAGAAAATTACACAATGTGTATAGAACTGGAAAAGATTTGTTGGCTTCTAATGTATAAAGATGACTATTTCTGTTTCTAATCATGTACGTTAACGAGTACTTTGGAGGGAGGTTTTGTCCCTTAAAACTAGTTTAACCCCGTTGTATGTTATTGGATTTTCGCAAGGATTTTAGAACTGTTCCGACGGTACGGTATTTTTTGTTTTTCATTCAATTTGTTCGTCTTAATTGTACAAAAAAGAACCACACTCTAATATAAATAAATAATACAACCTTCGATATTCAATTTACAACTAGTTTTTGTTGTTCCACTTCCGCAGGAATAAACTCCCGAATCCTCTTCCTGTATATCAGGAATTATAAGTTTATGTTCCCATCGTTCATCTTTAAATTTAAATTTGTTGTTCATAGATATTTCACACTGATCTTTATACCATCGTACGCGATATTCCTTGTCCAGGCAACACGATAACGTAACATCTGAGCCAATGTCTACAACATTTTTATCCTCAAGCTTTGTAGTAAAAGAGCAGTCTGCATCTAAAAAATAAAACATAATTTGCTTGTCAAAACAATTTTAGTTCCGTGTTATGATGTCCGTGACGATTTCTGCATATCAAGGATGTTCGGTTCGTCTTTACCCCCAGTTGACTGTAGGAGGGCTTATGTATTATTTGTCCTATCATATATGTTTACGTCGTTTGTTCCGTAATGCGATGTATGCTACGATTTCCGCATAAAGATGATGTTCGGTTCGTTTCTACCCCCACTTGTTTGTAGGAGGTCTTATTTATGTTATTTGTGTTTGTTTTATGTCAAACACAATTTGACTATATGTATGACATCATGTTAGACATGGCGGTTGTCTTATAAGAAAAGACAGAAACTGCTTGCCCTGCGTGAGCACCTGGGATCACCCCCAGATTTTAGTGAGATCCGTGTTGCTCATCGTTTTAGGTTTCTGTGTTGAGTTTTTGTTTTGTTTGTCTTCGTCTTGTGTCTTGTGTGACCAATATTGCCAGTGTCTCTGAATTGTCAATTCTTTATTGTCCCTTCGGTATTCTCTAATGTTTATTATGATTAATTGGTTGTTCTTTACTTAACGACCAGTGGTAAATATGTTATCACGACGAGAATAAATTCAACAATATATAAAGACTATACAGAAATGAAGGAAAGGAACAGGCATACGGAGCATCATTCATGACTTATCACTGGGTTTGTAACTAGATTAACACGACAGGTGCCACTAGTGGAGCAGAAACTGCTTACCCTTCCGGAGCATCTGAGTTCACCCCCGGGTTTTAGTGGGGTTCTGTTACTCGATCTTTAATTGTATGTGTATTTTTTTGTAGATAATTTTTTGTCTTTATGTACTTTTTCTTTTGGCCATTGTGTTGTCTGTCCTTTTCCGACTTACGGATTCTGATTACCCCTTTGGTATCTTCAAACGCTTCTTGACTACCTCTTGATAAGAATGGAGAGTTAGGTAAGGACGGAACTCTTAGCCTTTTGTAGCGGATACTATGTGCCTACTATTTTCCAAAATTTCCACGAAGATGTCTCTAAAACATGTAGATATATAAATAGCATGACACTATTCAAAGGCGTAAACCAATGTTGTCCACGGTCAGGCTTTCCATATTATTACCCGACTACTCACCATCTTCATAGTACCCCCTCCCCCAAAATAAATCCCCATCCATGGGCAACATTGGGTAGCTTTATAGTATGAGTCCTGGAAACAGTCACAAATACACAGAAAAACAGTTCAAAGTTGACTTTCTAAGTACAGTGTCTTAAAATATAAAGTTTATGTCTATGAGGCTAAGAAACTGGGACAAAGGCAACCCTGTCTTTCCAGGTTTGTTACAAATATATAGTCTATCAATATATACAAGAGTTATCGCTCTTTGCTCTCACATCAGCATGTCAATGTCTTAAGTATTTAATGTTTGTGCAGTAATATCCAAATGAAAACAGGAATTAATCGGAACGGAAATGAATTTAACATTGTGTGGATGTTGTTCCGTTTCGACTATTTAATGTCTTAGAATAAAACAAATTTTAATTGTGTACAGCACTGAAATAATCAGGGGGAAAATCAGAAAATTGTTAAAATCCGTGATAAAAAATGTAAAAAAAATAGCAACGTGTGTGAAATATGAGCATATGATACTAATTATCTAGTATTTCGCTTGAAAGATTTTTACTTTAGTTTTTCTAAATTCTTGTAAAAGTTGTGCGATCAAAGAACGATAGCTCTGTTAGAGATTGTTACTTTCTTATAAATCACTGCAAACTATTGTTTATCTTGCAGAAGAACGCTTATATACTGAAGGGAAAAAGAAACGCAGGGTCAACATTTTAGCTGATTTAATATTATTTATTCGAATGTTTTTCTCAATATTAATATATAAGGATAAAAACACAAATTTAATGAACAAGTTTTTAAAATTTCATTAAATTTTGATCAATAATTCATGAGTAATTGAAACCAATTTAACAGTACCCCCAATATGTAAAAGTGAAATCGATTAACTCGTCAATATCTCGTATGACCCCTTATCTGTTACAGCCCTGATTTTCCTGTGCATGGAGTTCATCAGATCATTTATCCTTCTCATGGGGATATTATCCCACTCGTCCAACAAGGCAGCCCTTAATTGGTCGAGAGTCGCGGGGCCATTCCGACGCCCCCTTACTCTCCTGTCCATTTCGTCCCACAGATGTTCGGTTGGGGACAAATCTGGACTGTACGGAGGCCAATCGAGTGGGTTAATGTTATGATTGGCGAGAAAATCTTGACAAACTCTGGCTACATGGGACCGGGCGTTATCCTGCTGGAAAATTAGGTGATGCTGTTGCACAAATGGAGCTGCAACCGGCCAGAGGATATCATCCTTATATCTTACGCCTGTTAAATTACCGGCTATTACAATCAACGGTGACTTTAACCCGTGAGATATCCCTCCCTAGACGATAAGCGAGCCACCCCCAAACCCATCCCTCTCAAGAACGCAAGCGTCGGTGAAGCGTTCCCCACGACGTCGGTGTATACGACGTCGACCGTCCGGACGAAAAAGAGTGAACCGCGACTCATCTATGAAAAAGACCTGTCTCCATTGCCTCATTGGAAATTGTCTGGGACCATGTGCCGCCAACCAAGCCATACGACGCTCGCGATGTGCACGAGTGAGAGGAAACCTAATGTAAGGTCGACGAGCTCGCAGACCAAACTCGCGCAATCGGCTTCTCACAGTTTTTAGGTGAATGTGGCGATTATAATTGCCTACCGTAGTTAAAGCGGTTTCAGTGGCAGTAACGTGGTGATTACGCAGGTGGGCAAGACGAATAGCCCTGTCTTGACGTGGCGTCGTTACGCGCCGACGTCCCCTTCACGGACGATCGGCAACTCTTACAGTATCTCTCAGACGACGGACAAGACTCTCTATGGTGGAAACATTCACACCAAATTGCAAAGCAACTTGTTGTTGCCTTTGACCTTGCATTAGTAATGCAATAGCCTGACCCCTCTGAACTTCCGTCAGCCGTGGCATGATTACAAGAGATTCACATTAACTTTAAATAGTGCAAAGCGATGTGTATACCTCAAGAGTATAAATTGGTATGACACGATGTTTTAACCAACTTGTTATCATTATTCTGCACGTGTTATTTGCTTTTTATCACTTTCTCTATGTCACATGATACCTTTTACGGTTGAGTAAATTTAGACATCGATTTTAGTGCACATTGACCAAGCCACTCGTCTGCCCAGTTTTCGTAATTTTACGTCACGCAGTTACAAAATAGGAGCATCTTATGTTACCCTGCGTTTCTTTTTCCCTTCAGTATATATTGCATAAAATAAAATAAATGATACAATTATCCCCTATTTGTCACTCTTTTAATATTTATGTCAACGAGAAGTAAACTTGCTAAAAATAACTAGGAAAAAAGCACATGTGAAAAGACTTGCAGAAGAAAAGTGATATACGTACTGGAAGCAGAATATAGAAGAGTTTGAAGATACCAAAGGGGTATTCAGAATCCGTAAATCGAAGAACAGACAACACAATGGCCAAAAGAAAAAGGACAAAATGACAAACAACGATCTACAAAACATTACACAATAAAACTAAAGATCGAGTAACACAAGCCCCACTAAAACCGGGAGTGAACTCAGGTGCTCCGGAAGGTAAACAGTTCCTTCTCCACTAGTGGCACCCGTTGTGTTATTCTAGCTACAAATTCGGCGATAAGTCATGAATAAGGAAAGAGCCGGGAAGTGTGTATATATAAGTAGTATAGAGGGACAGCTCAAGTCGCATTTGTGGTGGATTGTGTGGTGGATGGTGACGTCACCGGAATTGACAGTAGGTGAGGTCACCGGAACCGGAAATGAAAGGGATATAAGTCTCCGCACTTTTTCCCTGAATTTCCTGTACTTTTTTCTCACCGGGTTTTTCCCGCGTTTTTTTCCGGAACTTCTCTAGATTCTAGGTACGAACAATGGAATTCAAAAACAACCAATCGTAGCCCTTCTTGCTTCGAATTCAAAAACAACTAATCGTCGGCCTTCTGATATTTGAACCCCACCAATCGTAACCCTTCTTGCTTCGAATTCAAATCCAACCAATCGTCGTCTCTCAAACCGAGTATTTACCAATTTAAATAATTTGTGTTAAAGGGATACTAAAGCTCATTTTGGTATATTTTTTTTATCTCATGAAAACTTGCAATTGGTTCAATAAATGATATTTATGATAAATTATCCCTGTTTTTATCAATGAATCTTTGTAAAAGTGACATAATTCGTTGATAATTCTTTCATGTCATGCATTTTCTCTGGGTTTTTCCATTGACTGAATTTTTTGCTTCTTAGACAAAAATTCATTTCGACCCTTTCCAGTAATATTTTAACGATATTATAGGGTTATTACATGAATATTGGTGAATATTGTCCCGAGCAGTGAATCATATTGCACGAGCGTGCGAGTGCAATATGATACACTGCGAGGGACAATATTCACCAATATTCATGCAATAACCCTTTTATTATATAGTAATACATTTTTTTGTGTTCCTGAAGTATTATTTACCTGCTGAAATGTAAGTTTTCGTGTATTGTTCTTATATTGCACTAGGTCAAATATTTGATATTTGCACTAGTGTAATATGATGTTTTGGGAAAACTAGGAAAATATTATGAATGCATATTATTTAATTAATTCATTTAATATTGTAACTGAAACATGAATAATAAACATGATAAACTTCAACAATAATATAATCGCTTAGTCCTGTGAACTATCAGAGGAGTCAATTGGTAAAATCTTCCTGTATTTTCTTGGTGGATTATAATCACAAGACGGCTGTGACATTGTAGGAACGTTAAAATTGATATTAAATGTACAGTTATTCAATACCGAGCCTTGTCCAAATAAGTCGTTCAAGTTTGACAAAGGATTTGAGGTTTTAGGTTTTTCTGACATAATGGGAGCAGGTTGTACTGAAGGTGTACTTATGGCAGTGTTGAAATTATTTGTTCCAATATTTGGATCTTTTGTAACAGTAGACGATTTCTTAGAAACAAGTTCATTTTATTGTTTGGCGACTGGTACAATAGACGATTTTGCACCAGTTAACACATCAGAATAATCACATTGTTCATCATCGGAAAGACAGTCATCATACGCTTCAATAGAGGTCGTACTTTTGTGTCCTGTAACATGTTTTATCTTGTCTCTTGCGACACCAGCTTTTCTAAGTGTTTTAATAGTAGTCTTGCGAACACTGTGGTTTGTTTTTCTGTCCATACCACACTCTTCAGCTGCCATTGGCATGAGATTTCCCAGTGTATTTTGTCCCATTGATCTTGGAAAATACCAAATGCCAGAATCAATTTGAGTCCATGGAATACATGTTAAATAAAACGGTGATTCCGCATTCATTGTCTTTTCTGGACGACGTTCCAAATAAATTTTATATAATTCCAAGGGATCACGTTCTGTTCCATTTCCATATAATCTCGGTTTCACTTTTCTATTTTCTTTACCTGTCCAATCTCGCGTTTTTGTCATTCGTTCAGAATATTCCAAAAATTCTCGTCCGTTTACAGGGTCCTTCTTTAACACAACATCTCCTAACAAAAGCTGTCGATGTTCATTTCGACCTCGAAGACCAAAGCACTTCGTAAAGTAATACCAAAGAGAAAATATTAAAGTTCTTGGACTACTATCTCCTAGTTGACCTTCTTCCCACATAAGGTTCTCCTCATCCGCACTTATTGCTTTCGCTGCTTTTGGTTTTTGTCCTTTTCCAAGTTTTTTTAACTGATTTTTTATTGGCAGACAGCGCCCTCGTTGAAAAATCAAATACTTTGTCCCTCAAAGAATGTGGTTATTCCGATTCACGTAGGTGCCTTTCTACACTGGCACGAATTGAGTCTATTGATCCAGGTTCATATTCTGTTCCATTGTCCTTTTTAACGTTTACATAGAATTCTGCTAGATATGTATATAATTCTGTTGCAGGTATAGTTTCTATCGATCTCAGTTCATTTTTGGAAACGAGCCACTTGTAAACAATGCTTAAGTCTCTTTTCGTGCAATTTACCGTTGACTTCTTATTTTGTTGATCGATAAAATCTTTCACTTTGCTTTTATCAACAAGCCTATTGATTTCAGATTGTTCAGTTTCAAGGGGTTCGGCTAATTCTCCTCTGCTTAGAAGATATGCGATGTCTTCTTTCGCCATCTTTTGTTTGCAGACGTCAAGGGTGTAAAATATGGAAATCGACGTTCGGAACGCATCCGTATTTTTCCCGGAATTTATAAAGAAGAGCGAGACAAGTATTAAAATATGAGAATATATTGCACGATGTTTCTTAAAGGATTAAATAGGGAAAAAATTATTACTATATAATAATAAGGATTATATGGGTGTGCAAAGTATTTTTGGATTGTTTTTACAATTAAATTGAAAAGAAACAACCTTCGTCAAGAGTTGAAAAAATATATGTTAAAACGAGCTTTAATATCCCTTTAATTAATTTGTTAATTACACCTTTTAAAAAATTTATTATTTCTTTAAATTAATGCAAAGCATTTGATATTATTTCTTTAATTTAATGCAAAACATTTGTATTAATTTTATAATCTATGTTTATCGTACAGATCATAAGTTTGTGGACAATTCAAGTAAGACGAATGTATGATTTCTTTGTCAACGTTCTGTTTAATGCAAAACGTCTGGTCTATTGATTTTTTTCTTTCACACGCTTGTCTATAATCTAATTATTGATTGTAAGTATTGTATATGGGTTTTAACACCGTGTTTTAATTACAAATAATTATGCACCCTTTAATTGATAATTCACACTGAATATATTACCATACGTCAGTAATGTGTGATTTGCATCTGTTATTTGGCGCAATTTTAAATATGGGACAATCTGTTCAACGTTCGTGCAAAACGCAAATTGTATGTTTCAGATGATACTTTTTATTATACTAAAGCTATAATTTGATATTTAGTGTACCTTGACAGATCGACATTCATGGATTAATAAGTAGTTATTGAAAATATGTAAATTCGTTTTGATGGCTTTATTAATTATACATTACTTTTTTCTTTTTTTTTTTGGCAACATTTCCGGATAATTCATATTATCTATTTAGTCGTGTGGCTTAACATGACCGATCAAGTTTCAATGTTTTCTCAGGTGTTACTCTCAGATTCGTCTGCTAAATCTATTGATTTTATTTTATCTGATAATCAATATATTTAAAATGGCCTTTGTTAAAAGTCGCGTTGCGTCTGCTGTATTCCTTACACGGTTTAGTTATGTTTACTCAGGTGAAACCAAATGATAAAAAAGACGTTTATTTTACAGGATTTGTCATTGTTAACTTGATAGCTCAGGATCTCTTTCACAGGTTATCTGCCCCTTTCCCGCCATTTTATTTTCATGGGGCGCACCTTCAATAATTACACAGCCATGGATTATTGTCTTCAAGAGGACTAACATGAACTTTTACTTTTTGTTTTGTGTTCTACCACATAGAGCAGACTGAACAATAACTTAGTTACTAGTAGTAGTTTTTGTATAGTATTATTTTTTTCAAATCAGACATGTATAAATTTGAAATGTTAAGAATTTGGACTATATTTATTACAAGGAGGCTACTATACCAATGGTTTCCTATTGGTTGAGCTGAAGTTTTTCGCTCGCCACCATGACTCGGTTAACCGTTACGGAATACCTGTGTCACAAATGACCACAGATATATTCCACTTGTCATAAGCACTTCCCGGTCCTTTCCTCATTAATGTGTATAACATTTTTGTGTAGAGCGGATATACTAAGTTGATATAACTTGTTTCCAATCTAATTGTACATTTATGACAATAAAATATGTTTAAACTAAAATGCTTTTTTACTGTAGTAAGTCTAAAACTATTCCTGATGGCACGCCAGTGTAAACTATCATGTATATAAGCATTACAAAGGGTTTGTGTACTCTAATTACACATATAGACTACTTTTTATAGCTTTATTTGATGATTTCAATCTCATTATTAGCATTTTTCATTGTTTATGTCCATCATTTTATCTATATCTGAGTAATCTATTAAGTTAACCACCGAAACATGCATATAGATAAAAACAAACAAAAATAATTGACCGATAACGACATCTTCTGGATTCAAGATATAATAATACTAATTGATCATAATACTTACTTTTTGTCGTCTCCTGTATATCAAACATGTCTAATTGACTAGTACCGGAAGATGACAGAATAATTACGACCGGAGCTCTTTGACGACAGTGATAATAGTTGGTGTTTAAATTGGCCACAAATTATATATACATTGCATACAGAGGTTCGCAGGAGGTTTTGCGTATTAAATTTAAATAAGTTATCTGCAATAAAATCGTAAATATGCTAATTTAGTGTTTCTGAAATAACCTTTATTAGGTACGATTATATTTAAAAGAGTACAAAGACAAATAATTTAAATGTCTAAAGTAGGAAGCAAGTCAAAGGGCATAAACAGGATAGCAGAAACAAAAATCAGATATTAAAAGGTGGTAGAAAGGTATGACATGACAATTTAAATATCCGCACATGGGTCAATTTCGTTTTCACATTTTAGAAACTTCGTGTTGACACACCATTTTCAATAAACATTTTTCTTCCGTATCTGGCAGGAAAATCAACGTTTTACCCATATTCAGCTACGAATCTGTCACGATTTTTTTTTGTGACCGCTTTAAATTTCGCTTATCATTTTTGCTTACATTTTGTATCCAGAAAGTCATGTATCTATGTGTTAGAGCGAACTTGCTCTGTTTTTACGATTTTTCATTCTGACACTAAGATAGGTGGATGACATTTTTAACCTCACTATTAACCATTTAAACCGTAATGTCGCATACATAAAGGTTTAAAATACACGGTATCGAAATATGAAACATTTTAATTCATATCAATATAGTCGTTATCTGGGTCAATGCTTATTGTTTTGACAAGGGTCGTTGTGGTCGTAATCGTATGGTAATTGAACGTACATCTCCCTATGGTAGTCCCATCTCTACCAGAGTTATCGTTCCTTACTCTCACTTAGATGTGATGTCATGTGAGACCAAGGAACGATAACTCTGTATGGTCGTTATATTTGACACAATACTATCGTTACATTACGAAACAATTTTAAACGTTTAAGGAAGGAATTGCCGTTTTACCTAGATCATAATTTTTCGCACACGAAGGCATAAATAAGATAATTGTTTTGGATACAAGGGTCATCAAATACTCGCTAGTATGTATATAACTCGCCACAACATTTCGTAAGCAAACACATTAACCGTAACATAGATTTGGGGTGACGCATGGATAAATATTAACGTTTTTCTTTAACCATCAGAACAATATTGAACAAAATATTTTCTCCATCACATCATTTATATCTTACTTGTGTTGTTTGTTTTATAGCATTTAGTGGTGTCCTTTACGAGTTGTTTTTCACAACATTTATCCCAGCATCGATCAATCAAGGCACTAACCCACCAGATTGGAAAGAAGCCAATCTTCAAGAAAGGAGATAAATCACGTGTCTCCAACTATCGCACAGTGTCATGACTGTCGCACATGTAAAATTTCGGAGCACATAATTTGCAGTAGTGTTACCAAACATCTTGAAACCCACGGCACCCTAAACGACGATCAACATGGATTTAGAAAGAACCGTTCTTGCATGTTCCAACTGATTCTCGCATTTCAGGACTTGGCAAAGCGTATTGATCTTGTACTGGTCAACAAATTGACGTTATCTTGTTTGACTTTGCGACGGCATTTGAGAAGGTCCCTCATGAGAGACTACTTACAAAGCTGAGTACTATAGCATCAGCGGGTCGACACTTCAGTGGATATGGGACTGTCTAAGCTCCACAAACCAGAGAGTCCCCGTGGATGGGAAATCATCACACACTGCACCTGTCCAGTCACGAGTGTCTCAGGGAGGTGTATGTGGGCCACTCATGTTCCTCCTGTTTATAAATTAACTCCCGGACTAGATATATTCATCTACAGTTCGTCTATACGCCGATGACTGTGTGGTATATAGAAAGATCTAAAATGAAGCAGACTCGAAACCATGAAAAATTTCCTCAGATGGGAATTTGACTGGCAAAAGAGTTCCATCCAAGTAAATACCAGCTTCTATGTGTTACCAACAAGCGTAAGCCATATCCCACAAGTTATGACAGACATGGGCATAAATTAAAATAGTAGACTCGGCTAAATATTTAGTTGTAACAATCCACAAAGCCATCAACTGCAACACGCACGTTGAAAACAAAACCAAAAAGGCCAACTCAACCAGGGTCTTTATTCAAAGAAACATGTAACGCTGTCCACAAAGAACAAAGAATGTAGGCTACATAACAGTAGTAAGACCATTGCTTGAGTATACATGCACCGTGTGGGGCCCATTTACCAACGTCAACACCCACAAATTAGAAAGTGCACAAAAGACCATCAGCCCGGTTTGTAATGAATGATTATCGACAAATTACTAGCGTAACAACTACCGGTATGTTAAATACTCTTATAGAGACAACCATTAGCCGAGAGACGGACAAGACGTAAAGCTGTAATGATGTACAGAATAGTAAATGACCTCGTGGCAATACCACCGCTTGAGCTAGAGGTCACGTATCACGATTCCTTGTCCCATATTTCAGAACATCAAACTACATGAATTCCTTCTTCCTAGACAGTATAAGGGTATGGAACAGCATTCTACACCCATTCGTGGATAGTACCTCTTTGGAAGCTTTCAAGCAGGGGATACTGAGCTGCAGTAACCATTTTTTATATGAATTGTAAACTTCCACATACTGAATTGGGGTACAATTTTGTACCTCGGTCATAATAGTGAAATATTCTATTCAGGAATTCAATTCCGCACACAGAAATTGGATAAACATTGTACCTCAATCAAATAGTCTGCAATAGATAATTCAATGCTAGGTATCTATGTAAGTAAACAGTGAACTTTCTCACATTGTATTTATAAAAATGTGGAGGTTAGGTAAATAGCCATTTGGCATTACTGTGGCATGCCAAGAATAGCGTGATCTCGCGAAGTCACGTTAGGCATCGCGAGAGTTGGCATCATGCAATATAGACTATGCACAAAGGTCCGTGGTTGGAATATTAATTTTTTGCATCTTTCGTGCCAATTTATTTTTTCATTAAAGTTTAGCGACAATATTTTTTTTCAGAAAAAAAACACACCCCCTAAAAATAAACTGGTCGTTCCCTTGTGCTACAGTCTGTCAGTGACTTGCAACAGATCGGTTATGTTCTCCAATACCCAACACCAAAAATGCCGTCACTATTGACTGTAGTTATGAGGCATGAAGTGTCTACCGTTCCGGAGCACATGAGTTTATCCCCGCATTTTAGTTAAGGTTCGTGTTGCTCAATCTATATTGTTCTGTGTAGCCCTTTGTAGATCATTGTTTGTCTTTTGTCCTCCATCTTTTAACCATGGTATTGTCTGTTAATCGATTAGAGGCTTTACTGATTACCTATTTAGTATCTTCAAACTTTTCATATTGCTCACGTGACGTTAAACACCAACCAATCAATGAGTCGTACTATAATCGAATATTTCGTCGTATAATTTCTATGGTTATCAGGAACAATAGAATTTGTTCGATATTCAAGATATCTTGTGACCATATTTTGTGGTACAAGTTCATTAGTTCATGTAAAAGGTCATATAGCTAGAACACGAATCTATCATGTACTGCGGTAGCACTTATTTAAAGGAGTTTCACCGTGTTAGCGAACTTACATTAAGAACATTTGAAAGAGATATGATTGTTTGTTTGTTTGTTTGTTTGTTTGTCTGTTTGTTGGTTTTTTTGTTTTGTTTGTTTGATGGTGTGTAACGCCACTTTCAACAATATTTCAATTATATCGTGGCGGTAAGTTTTATTGGTTGAGGAAACCGGAGGACCCGGAGAAAACCACCGATCTGTCGCAAGCCACTGACAAACTTTATCACATAATCTTGTACACTTCGCCCTGATCGAGATTCAAATTCACAACATCAGTGGATGATTGCACTACCGTACGATCACGGCCACGGCGTATCTCTGTTTCTAAAGGTTGTCCTTGTCCAAAATAACATGCACAGAAAATATATTCTAACAACTTCACAGCCTTGGTGGCTGATATTATTGATTCTAGCCCTTAATTAGAACTTAGGATTGTAACCCTTGGTTGGAAATAAACGCCAGAGAAAACCGAAGGAACAATCAAAAATGGACAATCAAGAGAAACTGGCAACATAGGGTACACAAGACGAAGAAAAACAAAGCAAAAACACACTATGTGTTGGGCATCACTATACGCAAACAAATACAAACACCGCAAATAAGACATGAGCCCTCCTACAAGCAACAAACAACTGGAACATTGATCTGGCAAATTGCATTTCATATCTACAGTAGCGTGCCACATATAATATACTTCTATAAATTATTCAGTTTATATTTGCCTTCTCCAAGGCACTGTTACATTTTCTTGACAAACAGACGAATCCAAGATCAAATGAAATCTTACCTGAAGGAGGGGGTCAAGATAGCAGTAAGAATATTAAATAATGAAGTGCTTTTTAGAGATAAAAAAAACAATTCATCTTGTTGAAAGAACATGCAGAAATGTAGAAATCTCATCTTAGTTCAAGAGTTTAAGAGTGTTTGTTGCTAGGGTCAAGAAACACGAGATGTATCTTAAAGTTGATTTGATAATGTGAAAAATGTATTGGAGATATGAAAAACTAAATAGATGAAAATTTTCATGTGTATATCTCACATAGGATTTAGTAAAACGATTTTCCTGTCTTCGAAATACCTAACAACAATTATTTGGACTTATGACTTCTTAAGCAATTACACACAAATTTCTTGAGAAAAAATTCTTTATTTTACTTTAAGTGTATGTTATAAAACTGGACTCACTAAATTTCTTTTGAACAAGTGTGATTAGGCCATAAGAAGAAGTAAATCCTGTAATTTGTTAAAATAGAAAAGAAGAAAAGATTTAAATGTATTATTCTAATGAAGTTTTTTTTCATGGCGGAGAGAAGTTTTGTCAGAATTAGGGGACAAAGTGATCTAATGGTATGCTTTACTGGTACGATAGTTGAGAAAATTAATTTTAGGTACATTCTCTGTGATTTTCTCCAATAAATTGGATTCTCCACCCCTATATATCTGGTTGCCACACTATAGCACAAAGATGGATGGAGATGGTTTACAGCAACCATTCAACAATCTTACAGTGGTGTACCTTTTTTCTCCTTCTGAAGGATGAAAGGTATTATTAAAAAGAAAAAGAAAAACCAACATTGGTCGTGTGACCGGGGTCAAAATTAAGAAATTAATAGTCGTAGTTCAACCGAAATCATTATTTTGATAGTAATAATTCATCCAAATTCTTGACTTCTTGTTGGTACACTCGCAAATCCGGAAGTGTTTGAAACATTGGTGCTACAAGTGGAGTCAAAATGCTATCTCTGTATCGTTGCGCATTCAAGATCGGTCACAAAAATGCAAGGCAGTCTTGTATCGGTATGAAACTCCTGCCCAGACCATAGCACTACCTCCGCCCCAACGATCGACTTCCTGTATGCAGCAAGCATCATATCGTTCACCAGTTCGCCTCCACACACGTATACGGCCATCAGCATTGAGCCAAGTTAAAGCGGGATTATTCTGAAAACAGAAATTCCTGCCATCGCTGATGAGTCCAAGGCAAATGCCCTCTTGCCCATTCCAATCGTTGACGTTCATGACGCTGGGTAAGTATTGGACCTTTGAATGGACGACGAGCTCGGAGACCGTATTCCCTGAGACGACTCCAAATAGTCTGCCCTATAGCGTCCAACTGTTTCTATGGCTGTTACAATTGCAGTTCTGAATCGTTCACGCAAATGCTGAAGCCTTATCATCTGGTCCTGCGCCTGTGTTGTCACCCTTGGTGCTCCAGGCCTTGGTCTATCGGCAACCGTATTCGTGGCCAGAAACCGTTGTCTGAGACGCACTATTGTGCAGTGGTTGCAGTTAAAGTCGTCGGCAACATTTCTCGTTGACATTCCGGCACGTAACATGCCCAATGCCTGGTTACGTTCATCAGCTCTGAGACGAGCCATGGAAATTTACCTTTGAGAATTAAGCAAACAAAGAAGTTGAAGTTTCCCTCTGTGCCTGGTGTCAATAGCTTGATAAAAGCTGTCAAAACATTTTGAAAAACTTATCACCATTGACTGCATGTCCAAAAAACCAGTTTTTGAACCTGTTTGCCTAGCGCGTCAGTTGATTGAGCACCAGGTCAAAACTTGCCTGTGATTGATTAGCTAGCCTATGGCCTATAAAAATATATTACTGACACAAAATAAATTCACATTATTATTTTTCTCTAATGAAACATAAGAGTGGTGCGTTTTCAAAGTTATTTAGTATAGTACATGCAAACTCCTTGCTCAAATTTTGCAAAACATATTTGCGTAATAGTATATTCCTTGTATTTAGAAGAGTGGTTGCAAAGCTTTTTAGCGTAAAAGTTTGGTTTGGGTTTCCTGGCAGGGGGGAGAGAGCGAACGCCACCCTCTGGATCCGCCACTTCCTGTGGCAAAGTGCTTTGTCTGATCTAGCTACTGTGTCATGTGTGCCCAATTATGCCTTGTATCTCTGAATTGTTCATTCTTGATTGACCCTTTGGCTTCCTCTTCATGAGTATAGCAATTAAAAAAAAAAAAACGTTAGAGAAATGCGAAGGAGCAATCCAGAAATACTGGCAACATTGTGCACACCAAACACAGGAGCCAGATTAACCAAAATATAGCGATTTAATGTCTTTGTTGGTCTAATGTTTTCAATTTCACAAAATGTTAATATTTCAAGTAAAATAATGTAAACACCTTAAAATTGATTTATTAAATGTTTATACAATACATATCCCGTGTGTTTACCTTGTTATATTAAAAATAACACACGAAATGTGATATCTAAGTTTTTATTATTTATAATTATTCACGCATCTTGTTTTAAACATAATCAGCGTTTTGTTGACAACCGAAACTGAATGACATACAATAGTAAATAACGAAACGTCTATAGCAATACTGTAAATAGAAATTAAATCTACTGTAAGCATGACTAAACGTCATTGTATGTATACAATATATGTCTTTTTGCATATTTATGTAAAATATAAACGACATCCACCTGCCTTATTATAATTCTATTAAACCTTGAAGAGATCATAGTGGAGTATTCTATAAATAGAATTGTAGTCAGCATCTTGGTGCAAGTGTGAAATTATCTATTAATAAATTTGCATAAGCTAAGTTTGAGAAATAATTGTTAACTTATAGATTGAAATCTCACAAAAGGGAATAAATAGACTTATTATATGGTATGTATATTAATACGGTTGTGTTTTGCTCTGTATCCAATCGGAAACAGTTATCGTGAAATTGACAGATATAGTGTTCCAAGTGAGTTGTTGCTTACTGGCTAATTATACAGTATATTCCATCTAATAAAACACCATCGATGGTGTAATGATTATATTGCTAGGTAGATGGTGGATTCGAACCCATGTCGGGTCAAATAAAAAACTGTAAAATTGTTATTTGCTGCTTCTTCGATAAGTACGCAGCATTTAGTACCAGATGGATGTTGTTTCAGTAACACCAACTCACCATTTTTAGCTATATCTTGACGAGAACAAGTTAATTTTCAATGAGATTACGATGATGTCCGCTCTGTAGATAGATTTATTTCGATTAAATATCAACAGACACAAATATCTACATACTCAACATACATGGCACAATGTGAACCATAAAAGATTACATTAAATACATATATATATACTAGAATATAAAAAAATTTCGCTGACAATTAAAACCATCATAATAATCAGAATTTAAAATATCATAAAAGTGTTGATATTTAACCCTAAATAACCCACAAAGCCATGATAGCTTATTTCCAATGGGGTCCACAGTAGTAAATACACTTTATAACTTAGTAAAAAATAAAACGATCATTTCAAGACTTAGGCAGGTTTCAATTATATAATTATTTATTATTACGTCCACCCAATTACCCGAATTTATATAATATTAATATAAAAAAATCACTTTGGAACTGAATTTTCTGTCGCTCAATTAACAAATATTTTACACCAGCTTTAAAGGCTTTTTCCTGTACTAGACCAACACGCTTAGCTGGATTTTGATAGTGCTAGCTCACTGAAATAGTCTGCAGATAGACATATCGCCCCACTCGGATGCATTATCCTGATTTCGAGTCTTTGCCCTTTCTCCTTAATTATGCATGCTTAGCGGAGAAGCAATAAATACCAATTTTATATTCTTTGATTTGACCCGATCGGAGCTGGAACACCCGATCTACCGCATTCGTGTTGTTTTAGTGATCTAGCTATATAAAATCAAACTAATCAGTTATCATAATTATTTCATCGAATAGAACTTCTTCTTCTGCATATTTATAGACAAACAATACCTCGCTCCCGGGTGGCCCAATGAGTTAGGTCGTTGGATCTAACAACTCATACAAGCCTATCCTCAATACGGTGTGGGTTCGCGCCCGGCTTTGTAAATTACAAAAAGGGTGCACTCGACTCGCAGCCGCATGTGATAATATTTACCAGTTCCTTGCCCATGGTCGGTGGTTCTCTCCGGGTACTCCGGCTTCCTCCACTACTGAAACTGGTGGCCATGATATAACTGAAATATTGTTGAAAGTGGCGTTAAAACACCAAAAATCAATCAAATCAATCAACTTTCAACATAATGTACACAAACACAGTTCAGATAGCAAGGACGGACAGACTGTACATGTTGGTAATATAAAAGATAACAAATAACTACTAACAGTGCACTCACTTGTCATTAGATGATTGATTGTCTGTTGCTTAAAACTTGTCATTAGATGATTGATTGTCTGTTGCTTAAAACTTGTCATTAGANTTCCTGAAATAGGTTTTGTTCAGAATTATACTAATACAATGAAAGACAAGAAATACAACAATGTTGCAACAGTTCTACAATAAAGAAAAACTCGTAGAAACAGGTAACATGGATACTCCCTAACATACAGAATAAAGTTGTCGTTGCCGTGATCGTATGATAGTTGGATTAACAACTAACTATGCAATCGGTGCCTATCACCACTGATTTCGTGAGCTTGAATCCCGCTCAGGGCGTGGTGTACAACATTATTTGATAAAATTTGTCAGTGAATTGCGGCAGGTCGGTGGTTTTCTCGAGGTCCTCCGGTTTCCTCCACCAATAAAGCTGACCGGCACGATGTGACTGAAATACTGTTGAAAGTGTCGTTCAGCATCGTATTTGTAGCGAAACCAATCCACCTCACGTTTAGGAAATAGGTCGGTCAAGCCCTACTAATTCAAAAGTGCCATGTGAAATGGATTTGCCATATTAGTTAGGACATCTTCGCTATTTTCTACTCTTCAATATAAAGTATGAATTTAACAGTTGATTAAATTGAAAACAGAAATAAAATTCATTCATCTGGTGATCAAAGAAAGGAACAAGCTAATACAACATCATTAGCACAGTTGTTCCAAAATACAGTAGAAAAAACGTAGAAATAGAGATGAAATCGATATCCCCGACACAGATATACATGACCCATTATTCCTCTGTCTTGGTACATGGCACTTCAATGTAGAGTGAAGGGGTTAAGTTACGTTTATTGGCCCAAATCTCAAGAGATGCATTAAATAAACGGCTGTTAGTTGTATTCTCGGAAAGGATCATGCAATGGAATAAAAATAAATCAGTCAATGTTTATTACAGTTTTCATTTTCAATAATTATATACTAGTCAACAAAGGAAACGATGCAAATATTTTTTTTTAAATATGTTTATGTTAAAACCAAAAGAATTCTTTATTATCATTTACGTCAATGTTTGCGTGAAAAGCGTTTATCTTCACAAAGCAAACAATAACATCCTGTTCCGTTACGGACAAATTCCGGAAAGTTAATTTACCGTCTCATGATCGAGTTTGTGATGATCGAATTAGGCATTTAAATCACCTGCGATTATTAATTATGTTGTCAACAAAAGTAAACAATTTGCCATTCTGAAAATTTGAAATTTAACAAGAACGTCAATGTCACGTCTTTGTCAAAATGACCGTGAGCGAACGGTGGGTATGGTTTAGACTGGAATGACTCACCAGACCACTTTAATGTGTCAAGAATAACCATTTCAAGGCCAATGATTCGTCTTCGATAAACAGGTAGGGCGAATGGCAGACTCCGTAACAGAAGGCCCCGTGTGACATCACAACGTCAAGCCAGAAATGTACTCCTTATTCAACTCCGGAACCGTATGATAACGGCTGAGGAAACTGCCCGTAGAACACCTGGCCTAGCAAACATCCGAATGTTGGGTTAGATTGTTCGCAGAAGACTACGTGAATCTAGAATCCGAGCTAGGTGTCTGGTGGTGGTACCAATCCTTCAACAACGCCATAGGACCATGAGACTAGACTGGGCTCCTGCACGCCGTCGTTGGATGCTTCTCACCAGGCAACACATTATGCTTAATAATGAAGCCTGATCGTTATCGTGTGTACCGCAGGCGTGGGAAACGTTTTACGGACCAGTGTGTGTACGAGTACGACCGTTTTGGAGAGGGAAATGTTATGGTCTGGGCAGGAATTTGTCATGATGGTCGCACTCGGCTCAAAATTGTTCAGGGAACACTGAATGCCGTAAAATACAGAGACAATATTCTTAATCCTATCGCTCTGCCCTTTCTGCAAAAGCGAAACTTTGATCACGTGGCTCGTGTTTGTCAAAATTTTCTGAACCAGAATCATATCCATCTTTTTCCTTGGCCGGATCTGTCATCAATTGAATATTTATGGGAAGAACTCGGTAGACGTGTTCGCCACCGTCATAATCCACCGGAAACACTACAGGAGCTGCGTGACATACTTGTGCACGAGTGGAACAACATCCCACAAGCCTTTATCCAACGATTGATTGGTTCTATGCGTCGGAGATACGAAGCTGTCGTTGCTGCAAGAGGTGGTCACA
>MJUT01006594.1:124498-139983 GCA_002080005.1 Gigantidas platifrons | reverse complement strand
TATGCAATCAGTGCCTATTACCACTGATGTTGTGAGTTCGAATTTCGATCAGGGCAAGATGTACAACATTATGTGATAAAGTTTGTCAGTGACTTGCGGCAGGTCGGTGGTTTTCTCCGGGTCCTGCAGTTTCCTCCACAAATAAAACTGACCGCCAGGATATAACTGAAATATTGTTGAAAGTGGCGTTAAACATCATCAAACAAAGAAACAAAATCAAACCAATACATAAATACTTATTGTATGCTAGTATTTCTACTCTGTGCATTCCGAATGTCGAAAATAAATCAGGAATAACTGAACAACGTAGTAATTCACGCATGTGCTTACTCAAAGCTCTGAGGTACAATGTGTGGCATGCGCGTCAAATGTGGTAGGTCATCGGTTTGACCCCCAGTGAGCAAACCAATGACTATATCACCGACATTTAGCGCTAATTGTGCAGCATTAATGAGTAAAAACGGAATAATGTGTCAGACTAAAGCGACATGTCTTTATATGTGGACTGTTGTCTCAGTGAGTTATCGTGATAAAATCTAACTCAGTGTATTCGTCTAGTACAAAGCGGACATCATCAGCATTATCATCGCAACAAAATATAACTTCTTGTTGCCATGATATATATACAATGTAGTTTAAAATTGCTCACATGACATTATTCAATAATAACTCACTGTCATCATAGATAAAAGACAAATATTAGATTTTTTTTATTGATTGATTGATTGATTGATTGATTATTGTCTAACGTTCAGCAAGCAGTATTTCAATTATATTCAGGACGAGAATAA
Organism: Gigantidas platifrons; assembly: GCA_002080005.1. Classification (NCBI taxonomy): domain Eukaryota; kingdom Metazoa; phylum Mollusca; class Bivalvia; order Mytilida; family Modiolidae; genus Gigantidas; species Gigantidas platifrons. The sequence goes on along the minus strand of MJUT01006594.1, from coordinate 139,192 downwards.
TTTTAATAATATATAAACACTATGTAGCATTGGGGAAGGGATGAGTCAGCCGGATCCACAACTTTGAACTGCTACTGGAAAGTAGGCATAGTTGGGTAGGGGTTACAAATTTAGACATTTGTAGTGGCTTCAATGTGTCTAATCTTTTCAGAAATTTATAAAAGATGACTTTAACCTGCAGGGAGTGTGGATAACAAACGTTAGAGAATACCGAAGGGACATTCAAAAAAGAACAAACCAGAGAAACTGTCAACATCGGGTACACATGACAAAGAAAAACAAAACACAGTATGTGTTGGACTCCACTATACGCAAGCAAACACAAATAACGTAACACATGAGCCCTCCAACAAACAACTGGAGGTAAAGACCAACCGAACATCGTCTTTATGTGGAAATCGTAACGTACATCACAACACGAATGTAGAGACACGTAACAGGACAACGCAATAAATAGGTTACTTACTATAGTCCACAGTCACAAAGATTATAAAAAAAAACTATTTTATAGGTAGATATTTAAAATGCGATGTAAACGATTTTGTAGAGATCTATCCATTTCATAGGTTTATCAATTTATAATCTTGAAATTGCATTTGATTAAGATGAAATCGATTCCATAATCAACATCTATTAATTTTTGTCACATTAAAACATGTCCTTCAGAAATTGATGAAGGGTGTTAATATTAATCATATTTTCGACGACTGAAATCAAGTACAAACTATAATTTTTATAAGATCATAAAAATTATTTCTCAATATCTATATAGAGATTTTTTTTTATAACCAGTAATTTATTTAACGACCAAGAATAAAATTATGCTGTTAGGAATAAACGATAGAGAATACAGAAGGGACAATAAAAAATGGACAATCCAGAGAAACTGGCAACATAGGGTACACAAGAGGGAAAAAAAATACAACATAATATGTATTGGACACGCAAGCAAACACAAATAGCGTAAATACGACATGATACCTCATACAAACAACTAGAGGTAAAGGCGAATCTAACATCGTTTTTATGCGGAAATCGTAACGGACATCACAACATGGAACTCAAAACGTAAAGACACATAATAGGACAACACAAAAGACTTAAATGATGAGCAACATGGACCCCACCAACATCCGGGGATGGACTCGGGAGCACGTGCTACGATCTCCGGTTTTCTTGCTCCCAAAGACTTTTAAATTATCTGGTTTTCAAGTATTTTGACTTTAATCGTACTTGATGAAGGTTATTCCAGAAAGGCGTCTTGCGCACTGAATTTGATATCTACGATTTTATTAAACCCTAGATAAGACTTTGAGCGTACCTGATGAAGGTTACTCCAGAAACGCGTCTTGCGCACTGAATTTGATATCTACGTTTTTATTAAACCCTAGATAAGACTTTGAGCGTACCTGATGAAGGTTACTCCAGAAACGCGTCGTGCGCACTGAATTTGATATCTACGATTTTATCAGAAACGGTGTAAATTTACTAATGGACAAAAAAAAAGAATGCACAGTTTTGTATATTAATTTAAAATGTGTATTATATCAAAATTAGTTGCTGACAAATTGCTGAGCCTTCACACTCCGATCAAAATAGGCTTTGACATAATGCCACTAGAGGGAACAATGTTGCAAAATCAAGCATAACAAGTGCACAGTTGCAAAGTTGGAGGGCAAAAACGCTAACAAAAAATCAATACATTCATACAGGAGCTTCTCAAGAAAAACGAAATGAAGCTAGCCCGATCTTTTAATTTCACGTTCCACTATACAGATGATGTTCTCTCACTAACTACTTGATCGTTGTGTGGTTATGTTTATCGCATCCATCCCATTGAGCTTAGAAACAAAAGAAAGCACAGATACAGCTAGATCTACTTCATGCCGTAACATACAACTCGAAATTGGCAGTGAGGGCAAGCTAATAACACAACTTTACGACAAAAGAGATCAATTGAATTTTCTCATTGTGAGCTTTTCCATTTATGTGCAGCAGCTGCATATGGAGTATATATCTCTTAGTTGATATTCCAGAGTTTGTGGTTCCTATCATAATTTCCTTAATAGAGGTTGCTGCTTACAAGGAAACTACTGCAGCACGGGTTCCTATTGGTTAAGTTGAAGTCATCACTTCGAAAGTTGTACTGTCGCCATCATGACGTGATTAACCGTTAAGGAATATCTGTGTTACAAATGACTATATGAACAGATATGTTCTACTTCTCGTAAGCACTTCGCGGTTTTTCCTCATGACTTATCACCGGGTTTGCAACTGGAGTAACACGACGGGTGCCACTAGTGGAGCAGTAACTGATTACCCTTCAGGAGCTCCTGAATTCACCCCCAATTGTCAGTGGAGTTCGTGTTGCTCGGTCTTTAGTTTTCAGTGTGGTGTCTTGTAGCTCATGGTTTATCGCTTAGTCCTTTTTCTTTTCGGTATTGAGTTGCATGTCATTCTTTGAAGTTCGGTTTCTGATTACCCTTTTAGTATCTTCAAGCTCTTCTTAAAGAACGATATAATCGAGAACATTATGAAAGATATATTTAATCTTAATGGCATATAGATGTTCGTTTCATCTTTACATCCAGTTGTTTGTAGGATGGCTCATGTCTTATTTACGTTATTTGTAATTGTTTGCGCATAGTGGCATCCAACACATAATGTGTTGTGTTTGTTTTGTTTTTCTTTGTTTTTCTTCTTCTTGTGTGTCCTATGTTGCCTTGTTCTCTGGAAAGTCCATTTTTGATTGTCCGTTCGGTATTCTCTAGCGTTTATATATAAACAGGTAATTATTGCCGGCTATTTAACTGAAATATTGTAGAAAGTGGCGTTAAGCATCATAATCTCACCCTCGGCTATTACAATTCAGTACTAATGTACTACCATGATATCAATAATAGCCTTTGATTGTTTACGTTTTTTGATGATCTAATATCAAGACATTTTAATTGTTGTTACAGGGCATTGAGACATGGTGATCTATTTATATCCTGGAAAAAATATAGCCATTTATATACCACGCGATTGATTATATTTTATTATAAATATTTCTGGATTATTCATCAGTTATAAAGATTGTTTATATCAAATATCATATTTCATCCAAAAATAAGTTCTTTCATCTGAAATAAAATCTGCACCATCACAATGATTTTTAAATTGTTTTTTTTTTCTCATTCATCACAAATATTTTTTTTTAATATTAAATCTAATTGACAAAGATTCCAATTTATCAACAAATAAACAAATATGATATTTGAAGAAAAAATTATATTTTAGATATGACTATTATGAACTGACTGTCTTTTAATTCGATAGAAAGTAATATTTATCGTAATTTTGTATGGGTCGTCACGGCGGACATCACAGCTACTACCTCCCAAGGTGCAAGTGCGAGTCCCATCCCGTGGCGAGATAATGCAATTCTGTAGTAAATTGCAACAATATGGTGCCTTCATTCGAGTACTTTCTGATTTCCTCCACTAATTAAATGTTTTAAATGACGTTCAACATCAACACAAAAACATGCATATTTCAAAACACCAACTAATTTTAGAAATATATTTAAATATTTTTGTTATCTGTTTACAATAAATAACATAAAGATATGAGACGCCATTGATTTACTAAAAGCCTACCGGGCGAAGTTATCTGTCCAGTTTCACACATTTCGGCCTCTTGTTTGTTTTGTGTACTTCTGATCAATAAAACACATAAACATTGTAGGGTACCATCCAATGAACATGTCTACCAAGATTGGTTCTAATTGGCCCAGTGGTTTCAGAGAAGAAGATTAAAATGTAAAAACTTACGGACGACGACGCGGACGAGAACGATAGACGACGACGACGATTAACGCAAAGTGATGACCTCACATGACCCTTTGATGAGCTAAACACGCTGTAAATTGGTTTTAGCAATAATGTAAAGTCATTTCAAATGAAGTATGGTGGTACAATGTCAAACATGATTCGAAAGCCTACGGTTGCAACCCTTAAGTGAACGAGATTGTTAGATATAAAACCATTGCATATACGGTTGGAAAATATAAGAATTAGTTTGCGCGAGCTTTAGAAACTGGTAGAAAAACGAGTCTTTTGTGAGCTTTTCTAAAGAAAGTTTATTTTCACTGACAATGTACGTATATTGCGTTCATCCTACAATGTCAAAAAGGTCCAAATACAACTGTCAACTGTCTGAAAAGAACAAACACAAGCGCCGTTCTAATTTATTTCAATGATGTTCTTTATCATAATCTGTGGTTATACTGTTACCGTTTCTTTTAGTTGCTCTGCATGATTCAGGTACCAGCAATGCTTTATTAGGTTCATGACTAAATAATACTGACGTTTATTTTACCCCCTTTATAAGTACTCAAAATCAAACAATTGATGGATAATGTATGTATTATATATCAACATTGCCATATTACATGTATATCAACTCTGTGTTGTAAAATGCTTAATATGTCTTATAGGAGGCAGGAACTGCTTATCCTGCGCGAGCACCTGGGTCTACCCGCGGTTTTTGGTTGGGTCCGTCTGCTCACCTGTTTTAGTTTTCTGTGTTATGTTTTTTGCTTTGCTTGTGTCTTCGTCTTGTGTCTTGTGTGCCCAATGTTGTCAGTTTCTCTGGATTTATCGTCTATTCTTGGTTGCCCCTTCCGTTTTCTCTAACGTTTATATATAAAAAAAGTAACGAATTCTGCAATTTTACCAAGCTTTCGAATCCCTCGGTTGTCACAGATTTGACAATCAGTATTTATCATATACAATGTTATTAGTGCCAATTTATTCGAATAGTATAAATTAAATTCGTCTAGTCTCTTTTTTTGCACGAGGATCCATTTCTTTCCAATTTCCACCTTCTTCTAAGTATGTTTACGATATAGAACACATTTTGGATTTCTTCTGCTCTGAAAATTAAAAATATAAAAAAACATATTTTCAGTTCAAAAAATTCGATAAGAACCTAATTTCGATAGGTCAGAATTTTTAGTGTCGCATTCGGATACTGATGACGTCATCACCCGGAACTTTTTGGTATAGAACGACCTAGTGTTGACGTCTACAACAAGTAAACAAAAATCTAGAAAATGTCTTTAAAAGAAGTGAGTAACTTATTTTATTCCTCCTAGACTAGAAAAACTATGTTTTCACTAATACCATTTTGATTTGACGTAAAACGTTGATTTTCCTCATGAAAACTTAATTAGAATCCACTGAACTGTCACTGTTTTGATCGTCTGCATCTACGCTAATATATTCTAAAAATAGAACATAGTGGAATCCCTGTCCAAAAATAAAACGTATGGAAAGCCAAGGGTGTCATGTTATGAAATTGTTCAAATGACGTTCAGAGACATCTTTAAAGAGTGGCAACTTACAGAAGTGAGAATAATGTGCTACCAATGAAAAACTAATTAAATCTATGATTTTTTTGTGAGTTTATGTCCGTATATATTTTTTTTTTTTTAAATTAAACATGTTTTCCATTAAAAAAAAATTTCGAATTTTATCAACTACAATCAAAGGTCATCTTGAGGCTTCATAACATATTTCATTTTTCTGTATATCTAAGTCTACAATTTTTGAGAGAAAACAAAATATTTGAAAAAAAATATATACTTCACGGTATCTTCGAACTTGGTGATTAGTGTCGACATTTTTTGGGCCGAGATATATCGGGGACGACTTTTTCTTAGGGCCGAATGAGTTGGAATTATCTCCCCTATCGAAATAAGGATACGCCATTTTCTTTCAGGTAAAAACAACAACACACTTCATAAGATTGACACTAGTCAAACTGTTTATCGGATGTTTCTTCTTTTTTGTACAGTTAAACAACTATATTAGTAATTTACGTTTATTAAAGTATTTCATACACAAAATCTACGGGAAGCTTGACATAAGCCAAAAAGTTGTTACGTTATCGAAATTTGGTAACGCCAGGATATGTGCAAATATTTCCCTGATCTCCTTTCTGTCGATAAGGCGTATATCCGAGTTCGCCCCCAGTTTTTGATTGGGTTCGTGTCACTTGATCTTTAGTTCTATGTGTATACTTTGTAGATCGGTGTTTGTACTTCTTCTTTTTGCCATTGTGTTGTATGTTCTTCTTTGATTTATGGATACTGATTACCCCTTTGGTATCTTAGATTTATGGATTCTGATTACCCCTTTGGTATCTTAGATTTATGGATTCTGATTACCCCTTTGGTATCTTAGATTTATGGATTCTGATTACCCCTTTGGTATCTTAGATTTATGGATTCTGATTACCCCTTTGGTATCTTAGATTGACGGATTCTGATTACCACTTTGGTATCTTAGATTTATGGATTCTGATTACCCCTTTGGTATCTTAGATTTTTGGATTCTGATTACCCCTTTGGTATCTTCAAACTCTTCTTATTCAGAAGTAAGAATGAGTTACCTTCCATCATTGTTCTTATGTCTTCTAAAACCCTTTGTTGTTGCTCGTTATTTTTCCCGTCATTAATGTATGATTCAAGGGTGCTAACTCTTTCTTCCAGGTCCTGTTTTTCACCTTCCAATTTCGCAATCTTATCTTGTATTTGTGCCGACTGTTCTTTAGCGCTTTCTAATTCTTCATATTTTGATTTAAGACTTTTAACTTCTTCTGCCAATTGTTGGTTTTTGTCTTCGAGTTCTTTCCTGTTGTTTTCTTTGTTTTCTAGTTCACTTTCTCTGATTTTTAGCATATTTTCTTGTTCTTGAAGTTGAGCTCTAAATTTGGCTATTTCTCTTTCTCTTTCTTTTATGCTATTTTCTTTTTTATTTACATCTGTTGCAGACCTTTTTAATCTCGTTCTTGTGTTTAATATTTCATCATCCTTCACTTTTATCCGTTTTTTTGTGCTTCTCAATTCATACAAGAGTGCCGTTGTATTTAATGAAGCATCAATCTGTGTTTCCTGTAAAGCAATATATTTTAGTTTAGCTTATGATGTTTAACGCCACTTTCAACAATATATCAGTCATATCATGGCGGTCAGTTTAATTGTTGGAGAAAACCGGGGTACCAGGAGAAAACCACAGGCCTGTCGCAAGTCACTGGCAAATTTTATCACATAATGTTGTATTGAGTACACCTCGCCATGAACGGGGTTCGAACTCACAACTTTAGCGGTGATAGGCACCGATTGCACAGGTAGTTGTAAATCCAATTACCATACGATCACGACCACGACGGCGGCACCTGTAAAGCAATATATCTGACCTTTTACATACTTCTATAAATATCATTGGTTAATAGCAAATACGTGGAAACCGTTACGTGGATATTCAATAAACGATCAGTACGTTTAATATACGGTTAGTAGTAGAGTTACGTCCCTTTTACAAACTAAGATAACAACAAGCAAACGCTTCGCCCTGTTTCTGTGATATCAAATATTTTATTGTTATTGTTTTTTTTTAATTTGACCAAGAAGTTAGCCCATACAACTAAAATACTGTATAAATAATCCACAAGTCTTCAATTCTAAGATCATCAGTATTGTAACATTGACTCAAATGTGTCACTTCAAACCGCCATGATATTGCTGAAATATTGTTGAAATTGGCGTTAAACACCATACCCCCGTATCTCTTCAGCAACACTTGTACCAAGTACAATTACTTCTACACCCCTCATGACTGGGTACTCGGTCAGATATATTCGCCCCCTATGGAATTTACTGACACCGTAGATATCGTATTTGGCCACTAACACACCGTGTAACTTATAATGTAGTTTTTAATTGCATCTACATAATTAAATCAAGCCCTTATCATTCCAAACTGGAAGAAGCGAGTAAAAAGATATATATGAAAAAACACGATTCAATGGAGCAGTAACCTTTCGGGAGCGCCTGAGCTCATCACGCTTTTTATTGGAGTTCGATATAGGTTTCTGTGTAGTGTTTTGTAAATCATTGTTTGTTCTTTGAATCTTATTATTTTGACCATTGTGTTCTCTGTCATATTTCGATTTGCGCTTCAGATTGCCACTTTGGTGTCTTTAAATTTTCCTTGATGTATCTGCTTATTTAAACAAATATATTGCTCTGTCGAAATTGAACATGATGACACACTAATTAGAACGAACCGATTGGGTTAGGATTATGATGCTTAACGCCACTTTCATCAACAATATTTCATTTATATCGTGGTGGTCAGTTTTATTGGTGGAGGAAACCGGAGTACCTGGAGAAAACCACCGACCTGACGCAAGTCACCGACAAACCTTATCACATAATGTTGTTTCGAGTACACCTCACCTGAGTGGGATTCGAACTCATAATTTTAGTTGTGATAGGCACTGATTGCACAGGTAGTAGTAAATCCAACTACCATACGATTAATATTTATTGGAGATGACCAGTTGGAATAGTTGGTATTTTTTCTTCTTCAAATTATACTGTTACCACACAACAGTGATATTTCAATATTACTAGTATGTTTCAATTTGTGTGATTTGGGGTATGAACCCTGATTCTTTGCTTTTAGCGGTGTACTGATATATTTTCCATCACTTTATTATGTATATATATTTCTTAAAGTAAATGTTACATCTACCTGTATAATCAGTACCCATCACCACTAAAGTTGTGAGTTCGAATCCCACTAAGGCGGGGTATACTCGACACAACATTATGTGATATAGTTTGTCATTGACTTGTGGCAGGTCGGTGATTTTCTTCTCCTGGTACTCCGGGTTTCTCCACCAATAAAACTGACCGGTACGATATAACTGAAATATTATTGAAAGTGGTGTTAAACACCATAACTCTAACTCTTTAAAGTAAAAATGTGAGTTACTTTATCCGCTAACAAGGTTACTTTTTAGGCACCTCCCTATTCTGGTTTTCTGTCTAAGTAGTTACTCTCAAACATGTATTGAGGGGCCATTTGTTGGTCAAAGAAATTGTGGTCTTTTTAGACAGGTGACCTCTTAAAAGAGGTTTAATTCATCTGAAATGTTCTATAAAAGGACAAGACAAATTAGACCGTTTGATACAGGTGACAGCATAGACAGGTTTGACTGTAGATTTTTCTTTCCTTGAATTTATTTGCTTTGTTTTCATTGTCATGGTCCACCAGGTTCTGTGTGCAATTTTGAGATATTTCACTTTATTAAAACGTTATGTATTAATACATACACATCTGTGCATGCATTGCATCCTTTGTTTATATCTGTATAGTCCTTGGAGATCCAATTCTCAAGAGGAAAGAGATAAGATCTCAGTCATCTTTTTACTTGTTGAAATAATTCAATATATGATGTTGTATGTTTATAATGTTGTTAAATTGTTCTTGTTTTTGCTTGACTCTGAAGGGTGTAATTTGCAATAAAGTATATTAATCGTTTTAACCCCGTCATATTTGTTTGCCTGTCCCAAAGCCAGGACATGTATTTGCAACGTCATATGATATGTCGTAGTATTTATATTTTAATATTCAAGGATTTTTGGTGAAAGGTGATTGCCCGTTTTGTTGATAATGGAATTGTTGACCATCACTATTTCAGCTTTTCTATCATAGCGGTTTGGGTCATCGTGGTTGTTATCGTATGGTATATGTATTTTCAACTACCTGTACAATCAGTGTATATCACCACTAACATTGTGAGTTCGAACCCCGTTGGTGGCGAGGTGTACGCGATACATCATTATGTGATAAAGTTTGTCAGTGAGTGACTTGCGTGTTTTCTCCGGGTACTCCGGTTTCCTCCACTAATGAAACTGAACACCACCGTCACGTTATAACTGAAATATTGGTGAAAGTGGCGTTAAACACCATAAACTAACCAAATCTAATAAAATTAACATAAGACACATACTTTAACCGTGACGTTACATGTGGTTATGACATTTTCGTTGTGACAGCTATAGTCTCCAGTGTCATCGACTTTAGCATGGTTGATTTCTAGCTTGTACTGGTGTGCATTACTATCAGCTATCTTGAAATCGGTAGTGTTTGCCCTATAGGATATGGCACCATTGGTTTTGTACCATTTAATATTCTTGCATTCTGCGTTCAGCTCACATGCTAGGATCAGTTTTTGACCTGCAGTGATTGTGACATTTTCTAGCTGTTTTATCAATAGGTTAGCTACAATACAGAGAAAAAGATGCAAATGAATTTAGATTCTTAGTCCTAGAGGGCATCATCCGCCTGGGAGTCAGTGCTTAGGCACTGACATTATGTATCAAGTATATTATCTATCGAGGAAAATACCAAAGGGGTAATCAGAAGGCGTAAATCGAATATGGACAGACAATACAATGGCCAAACGAAAAAGAAAAAAAATAACGATCTGCAAAACATTACACAGAAAATTAAAGATGGAGCAACACGAACATCACAGTTACAAAGTCATGTAATTAATATTAAAACTAATATTCTCATCCTTCAGGTATAGGTGACCATAGCCGATTCCAGCTATCAACTGTTTAGGCCCTTTGGTTTTCTTGCTCCCAATGATTTTAACATTATTTGTCTTTCCAATATTTCGTTTCTGACTGTACTCATCGTCGGAAACCCACGGCTGATTACGCTTCGTTCCTCACTCCATCATGATGGAGTGAGGAATGAAGCGTACTTAGCCGTGGGTTTCCGACCATGGACTGTACTGTGCCTACTACATTTGATACCTACGTTTTTGGTTGATACTCATTTATTGAGAGTTGTAAGATCATGATAAAATTCTACTTTTATTAACGAGAACATTGCAGAAAATCATACTCTGGATATATAGTACAACACACGTGAAGCATAAAATGAAAGACATTCACAAACGAAAAAACGGGTACGAAAAGGTTCTTTGAAACCGGTAGCATATAATAACTATGTTAAATCCGGAAATGTATAAGAATTGAGTGCATGAATGATTGTTGTTCAATGCCAAATTGTCAGTCGTCTTATGCCGAGAACAAGTTTAAACATACACGGAAATAACATGATGTTCCTGTTGTACTAGACCAACATACTTAATTGGATTATGTTAATTGTGCTATCTCAGTGGAACAACTGTCCGCGGGTAGACCTGTCGCTCCACTCCAACATATTATCCTGATTCCGAACACACCAGTCTATACTCTTACTTCTTCAAGCTGTATGCTTAGTGGGAAAGCGGCAGATACCATTTGTATTGTCTTTGATTTGACCCAACCGGGGCTCGAACCTACGAACAAATTTACCAGTACACCACTGATGAAATGTATTAGGAGGTATTGTCAGTGTTGTTGTATATATCATACCTGGATACTTAGTTCTTTCCATTTTGCAATAAATTAAGGAACAATCCCTTAGAAAATTACAAAATGTGTATAGAACTGAAAACGATTTGTTGGCTTCTAATGTATAAAGATGACAATTTCTGTTTCTAATCATGTACGTTAACGGAGTACTTTGGAGGGAGGTTTTGTCCTTTAAAACTAGTTTAACCCCGTTGTATGTTATTGAAGTGCCTGTACCAAGCCAGGAAAGTGATCGGTCATGTATATATGTGTTAAAGGGGTATCAATTTTGTCTCTGGTTCCAAGGATTTTCTCAAGGATTTTAGAGCTGTCCCGACGGTGCGGTGTTTTTTGTTTTTCATTTAATTTGTTCTTCTTAAAAATGAACCATACTAATATAAATAAATAATACAACCTTCGACTTTCAATACACATCTAGTTTTTGTTGTTCCACATTCGCATGAATAAACGCCCGAATCTTCTTTCTGTATACCAGCAATTATAAGTTTATGTTCCCCTCGTTCATCTTTAAATTTAAATTTGTAGTTCAGAAATAGTTCATCCTTATCTTTATACCATCGTACGCCATATTCCTTGTTCAGGCAACACGATAGCGTAACAGCTGAGCCAATGTCTACAACTTTTCTATCCTCAAGCTTTGTAGTAAAAGAGCAGCCTGCAACTAAAACATAAAACATAATTTTTTTGTCAATCAATTTTAGTTCCGTCTTACGATGTCAGTGACGATTTCTGCATATCAACGATGTTCGGTTCGTCTTTACCCTCAGTTGACTGTAGGAGAGAACATATTTTATTTGTCCTATCGTTGCTTTTCTTCAATTAAAATCTTTATTCGAAATCTTTACATTTGTTAGTGAGAGAAACATAAAATACCAGTACCATATCCTGGCCTCGTTAATATTAGTAGCATGTATAGAAACTGTGTTAGTCGTTTTAGTACAATACAATTAAGATCGATCAATAAATTCAATACGGATTTTAAGAGCTACTTCATGATTGTTTCTAATTTTTGGTTTGTATGTTTACTTCCGATATACTTTCGTTTTTGACCGACGTGTTGGGAGGTATGAAAAATATAAAATATTTTAGTCCGTGGGCTAGCATAATCCCCCGTGCACCCCCACCTTCCATGTTAACATATTTTTTAGGTCCTCCTATATATCCTCTTGAAAAAAAAACATGTTAACATTGAATATTTTGGGATGAACTTACATTTTTGAGCCATTTTTTACATCCTTTCGACAATTTTGCCGGATTTTCAGATTTTTTCATTCTTCACTGTTGCTGAGGTCTTGTAGCTTATGAACAACTATTAGAATATACAAACTGGGGTTTGGTGGATAGCTGATTATATTATCGTTCAAATGAATACAAGTTATTAATATTTTATGAAGTTCAGTAATCGTAGGAGTCAAAAAATATATCCCTACCCCTGACAAAATTGCGTAAAAGCGAGATTTTTCGCCTTTTATTTTCAATAATCAAAATATTACACAACTTTGATGATATATTTATAATGAATTTATTAAAACTATTGCATTTATGGAAAATTAAACCCATTACATTATCAAAAACATGTTTTGTAGTGTAGATTGCAGAAAAATGGAATATTACAACCAATTTATACATCTGTCGTGTGCAATTATGTCATGGAGACATTTTAAGATAAAATTTGTTCTAGTACCACCCTGTATAGGACTTCTAGCGACAAAATATTACCCCTTACCCTGCCGAAAATCACATATTTTCTCATCAGTATTAGTTTGTGGGCTAGCATAACCCCCAGTACACACCCACCTTCCATGTTAACATACTGTTTTAAATCCTCCTATATATCCTCTTGAAGAAAAAACAAGTTAGCATTGGAAATTTTGGGACGAACTTGCCGTTTGAGGCTAATATTTACACCCTGTCGCAGCTTTTTGAGGATTTTTGATTTTTTTAAATTTTTGTCTTTGCGAGCATTAAATTCATACTAAACAGTCTTGAAAGTATATCAATATGGTATCAAATGAAAGCTTATGGTACTAACGTTCAATTGAATACAAGATATATACACTTTGTGGGTACCAAATTTTGACAGATGTGAAAAACCTACCCCTCCCCCTTCCTGAAATGACAAAAAAAAGACAAGTTTAGATAAAAAAATATTTCGTACTAAACTATGATCTTTTTTTATACTAAACCAAACAAATATATCACATTTAATAAATCAAGCACTAGTAATCCTTTATGAAGTGATATTTGTGGCCAAAATACTTGAAAAATTTGATATTTTCAATTTTGCAGATTTTCACAGGATTCTGCTTATATCTTAATTGTATTAATAAAATAAAGGATACCGCATCATAATGACGGTTGATTTTTGTATCTGGGTACTATAACAATGTAAAAAGGGCATAATTATCTTCCTTCTACCTACTGATGAACAAATAAATAGCAAAATATTAGCCCTACCCCTCTAAAAAACACGTAAATTTTGATGAAAGTCGGTTTATTTCCTTAGAAACATGGTCGGGCAGGGTGAAATTTTTATTTGCCCTGTAAGATCTTTCAATTCTTTATTTAATCAAATCATATGAACATCATCTAAGAGGGCTTAAATTCTACCAATGTCGGAAAACATGAAAAATGGGTAATTTCTGAATTTTTGTCCAATCAATATAGTTTTATCTGAATGCTGAATGTATTAGGATTTATTTTAAAAACCATTAACCCTCATATATGCATATAATGATGCCCATTTTAGCCAAATTCCACCTCTTCCTCTAACTTGGAAACTGGGACATATACATGATATACTCAATATTTTCATATTTCAGTTTCATTCTTCAACAAATGACCTGAACAATGAATATTGCAAACGACCAAACAGTATTGAAAATTGGCAAAACAGTTCTCACTAGTCTTCCTCTTCACCGTCAATCAACGAGTATAAAACATCGTCGAAATCATCATCACTTTCATCGCTTTCTGTCAAACCTGCAATATTTTCCTCGACTAAAACGCCGGCGAGTTGTCGTGGAATGAAATCACCAGACACCCATTTTGGTTCAATCATCCCATCAACACACTGCCAACCATTGTCATGAGTAGGCTCCGGATATACCGGTACTGGTTTTACAATATGGGCTCTTTTCCAAATTCCTACCTGATAGTTACAACAAGCAGGTAAAAGCCTCCATCTGCAGAAACAAATCCTCTGAAATTTGCCAGGAATCTCCAATTTGTGCAAGAGCACTTTGGAATTGGGGTGACTTTTATCATGTCTTAATTGGCTTGACTTTTCCAATCCCCTTAAATGCGCTCGTTGTATCACAGCGTGTGAACGCGTGCAGGCCTAAAAGTGCTGGACACAATTCCTGCTGGTACTACTGTGCTAATTTGGTGATATCTATCAACCATTCCAGTATCAAAGAGAATTG
>MJUT01006594.1:101013-115478 GCA_002080005.1 Gigantidas platifrons | reverse complement strand
TACGTTGATTATTAAAAATAAATGAAAATGAAAACGACGATTGCATTATATACATGACGTTTGCTGTGACGTAACTTATCCGGAATATTTAGACGTCCGCAATCGATATTACAAAAACCTTACGTCCTTAAAGTGTTTTAAAATAATCGATTTTTAACATTTGTTTATTAAATTTTAAAAAACGCAATAGAACAACGGCATCCCGAAGACTGATCTTGGAAAAATTTTAACAGTCAACAGACTTGATCATTAGATACGATAATTTCCTATGGCAAAGAATACAGGGATTGAACGTAGCAAGAAAAATCCCATAGAACTCGGAAAAGGGGGGTTTTCTGGCATATTTGGCCTTTCAATCTATTCCCACATTTAATAAAATGAAATTCAACACTTTGCCACGCATTTTTCTTGAAGAATAGGATATCCCCAATCCACCGATTCCTTCATTACATCTATTGAACCTCGGGATGCCGTTGTTCTGTTCGGTTTTAGTGGTGACGATGCTACTTTCTCTTTAATGTGATCACGTGACATCTGTGATTGATTTCTGAAATATATTTTTTTCATTTTGAGTAGATCAATCATAATTTTATTAGTTTATGGCTTAAATGAGTAAAATTAATGCATTATTGCGTGTATTCAACCAAAAAGTAAAAACACAGGTTTTTTTTTGGATTTTCAATGTATGGACTGCGTATCTTCAAACTCTTCTTGACTACCTCTGGATAAGAATGGAGAGTTAGGTAAGGACGAAACTCTTAGCCTTTTGTAGCGGATACTATGTGCCTACTATTTTCCCAAATTTCCACGAAGATGTCTTTAAAACTTGTAGATATATAAATAGCGTGACACTATTCAAAGGCGTAAACCAATGTTGTCCACGGTCAGGTTTTCCATATTATAACCCGACTACTCACCATCTTCATAGTACCCCCTCCCCCAAAATAAATCCCCAGCCATGGGCAACATTGGGTAGCTTTATAATATGAGCCCTGGAAATAGTCACAAATACACAGAAAAACAGTTCAAAGTTGATTTTCTAAGTGCAGTGTCTTAAAATATAAAGTTTATGTCTATGAGGCTAAGGAGCTGGAACAAAGGCTATGTTAAACACTGCCTTTCAAGGTTTGCTACAAATATGCAGTCTATCAATATATACAAGAGTTATCGCTCTTTGCTCTCACATCAGCATGTCGGTGTCTTAATTATTCAATGTTTGTGCAGTAATATCCAAATAAAACCAGGAATTAATCGGAACGGAACTGAATTTAACATTGTGTGGATGCGTATTTAATGGCTTAGAATAAAACAACTTTTAATTGTTTACAGCACTGAAATAATCACGGAAAAAATCAGAAAATTGTTAAAATCCGTGATAAAAAATGTAAAAAAAAAATAGCAAAGTGTGTGAAATTTGAGCATATGCTACTAATTATCTAGTATTTCGCTTGAAAGATTTTTGCTTAAGCTTTTCTAAAATCTTGTAAAAGTCGTGCGATCAAAGAACGATAACTCTGTTGGAGATTGTTACTTTCTTATGAATCACGCCAAACTATTGTTTATCTTGCAGAAGAAACGTATTAACCCATAGACGCTTATATATTGCATAAAATAAAATAGATGATACAATTATCCCCTATTTGTCCCTATTTTAATATTTATGTCAACGAGAAGTGAACTTGCTAAAAATAACTAGTTTACTAAAGTTCAACAGGAAAACAACACATGTGAAAAGACTTGCAGAAGAAAAGTGATATACTGGAAGCAGAATGTAGAAGAGTTTGAAGATACCAAAGGGGATATTCAGAATCCGTAAAACGAAGGACAGACAACACAATGGCCAAAAGAAGAAGGACAAAAGGACAAACAACGAGCTACAAAACATTACACAATAAAACTAAAGATCGAGTAACACAAGCCCCACTAAAACCAGGAGTGAACTCAGGTGATCCGGATGTTAAACAGTTCCTGCTTCACTAGTATAACCCGTCGTTTTACTATATCTAATTTGACAGCAATTTAACTTAGCAATTTTGATATATTGGATAGGATGACGAGGAATTATATAACAATAACATGTTTTGGCTAGCAGTAACTTCCTGATCTTGTTGATAATCATATTGCTTAATATGGCATTTTTCCCAATTTCTATTTGTTTAAATTTGGAAATTTCAATGAAATATTGCCATAAGTTTTATTGTGTATGTTCAAACACCGCATATTTGACAATTGTTTTATATATGTGGACTTGGGAACAATAAGCTATCGAATTATGACCATATAAATATGTATAACAGTATGGTATGATCGAGATATAAGGCTGATTTTGATTTATCCATACATACAATCTCAGTCAAACAATAGAATTACAAATTATTAAATGGATCATAGCAACTTGTAAATTCGTGTGGAATTGATGTCTCGTTAAATGATAACATACAAATTGGAATTTAATTAATAATATACAATGGTATTTAATACTATAGACGACAAAGGACACGATATGTACATATGAAATTAAACTGTATACTGGGAATTAAGTGTTATGGGTATTTTCCATTTGTTTTGGAGTTTTTGTTTGTCTGTTGCTGTTTTTTCCCCTTTTTTCTTCAGATAAGCATAATAACATATAAAAATGGTCTTTTTTATATTGATAAAACATGCATAAGTTATAACAAAACATGTGAAAAATATGTGCAAGAAGTGAAAAAAGTGTGTATTTTACATTAATCGATGGATTTCAGCAACTTATAACATCGTGTTTCACCCCACTGAAACACATATGGGAAATTCCGAAATTCCAGCGTTTGAGGTGCCCCAAAGGGTAAAATCTTGTCTTTAAACAGCAGGATAGAAAGTCGTTAGTGAAACATAACCACAGGCCTCTTTCAATTAAATTTGAAAGATTTTTTGTCATTGCAACCCCGTTCACAGTTGCCTAACAGGAGTCCACAGGTCGTCCACGTGTCACAGATTAGAATAATCCTTCAGGACCTCACAGTGACCCGTGGGCCACTTTAGCACGTTCTACCAGTTTATTCTTAATAATGTTGTTTAATAATGTTGTTTTAGTCACGTCTTTCAGGATGATAAATACTTCGTAGATTGGTAATTTTAGAGCCCTTGGTGTAGTCTTTTAAGAAGTGTAAGACAAATGGTGATATCTATTTTATTGTTTTAACAGTATTGATGTAAAAAAATATATCGATAAAAATATAGGGCGGTGCTTAACTTTTGTCGGCGTTTATATAACAATATCTAATTTGACAGCAATTTAACTTAACAATTTTAATATATTGTATAGGATGACGAAGAATTATATAACAATAACATGTTTTGGCTAGCAGTAACTTCCTGATCTTGCTGATAATCATATTGCTTAAAATGGCATTTTTCCCATTTTCTATTTTTAAAATTTTGGAAATTTCAATGAAATATTGCCATAAGTTTTATTGTGTTTGTTCAAACACCACATATTTGACAATTGTTTCATACATGTGGCCTTGGGAACAATTAGCTATCGAATTATGACCATATAAATATGGATAACAGTATGGTATGATAGAGATATAAGGCTGATTTTAATTTATCCATACATACAATCTTAGTCAAAGAATTACAAATTATTAAATGGATCACAGGACTTTGAAATTCGTGTGGAATTGATGTCTCGTTAAATGATAACCTACAAATTGGAATTTAATTAATAATATACAATGGTATTTAATACTATAGACGACAAAGGACACGATATGTACATATGAAATTAAACTGTATACTGGGATTTAAGTGTCATGGGTATTTCCCATTTGTTTTTGGGGTTTTGTTTGTCTGTTGCTGTTTCCCCCTTTTTTCTTCATTTAAGCATAATAACATATACAAATTATCTTTTTTTATATTCATAAAATAACTACTCCTGCATTAGCACTTGGATGCATTATCATTGTCGTTCGGTTACGAGTTTTTTTATTTTTGACATTGGGAATACCAGAGTAACTATAGAGTAGTCCAGTAGAACCCCTCTTATGAGTCCACCACTTCCACAATCAACAATTTGTCTTATAAGAGGGTTGTCCTCTCTTGAGGGGGATAATTTATTAGTATCTGAAATCTGGTCTGATAAGAGGGTAACTACTGTACTTTTTATAACACATATTTTACTATTTTGTTTGCATGAATAAGACGTTCCCAAAAAGAACTCTTCATTGTTTGACACTCAAGGATATTTTCGATTGTAGCGACGTTGCCACTGTGACGTCACACCGTGATATAAACGTTTTCATTTCACTGAGTGAAATATCGGTTTACTTTCACTTGGAAATCTCAGTATTTCACAGACATTTATGCAATGGTGATTTTTATCATTGTAACTTTGACAGGCGACTCTTCCCAAATCTTTTCAGAATGCAAGAACATGACAGCAACAGTCAGTACATAATTTTAATTTGTGCTTGTAAAGATAACGACGTGTTATAACTGACAGTTTATTTACATTCGATGTTTGATGTCAGAGGTATGGAATGTAATACCATTATGAAAAATATTTCTTTTTTATTGGTAATTTAAACATTTGATCTTTATCCATTATGACGTTACCGATAAAACAATAACGTCAGTTCTGAAGATCTCGACATACATTATCACTAGCATCACATTTCGTCATATCGGACTCGCTGCGATACTCGTGATAATGTCAGTCTCGACCTTCAAAATTGCTGTTATTCTATGTATATCATGGTGATTACTTTTATCGGCTGATGAAATAGAGGATCGTCAAACATTGAGAGTTCGATTCAACCTTGTAGCGCGGTATGATTTCTATAATTGTGAGTGATAAAACCTGTCAGTTATTGCAGCAGGTTTGTGTTCTTTTGCTTGCACTCCTATATCCTTTCAAAAAATCATATTAACCATAGAGTGTTTTATTAACATTCTACACTGGCATTTATTTAATTACTCAAGTGGAAAACACTTGCATTACCGCATCATTTCACTAAGACATAGGGTTTTAATCTATACAATTGTTTTTATTGAAGTGCCTGTACCAAACAAACATCAAAGTTGAAAAAGTTCAGACACAAATCTATGCAGAGTTTGAAGATACCAAGGGATAATCAGAATCTGTATATCAAAGAACAGACAACGCAAAGGCCGAAAGAAAAAGGACAAACAACGATCTACAAAACATACACATAAAAATCAACTTACGTCTAACCAACTCTGCTACAACAAATACCCCCGCTTCTGTCAGAGCATCGAGGAATTCATCATAGTATCCCCCAGCGTCCACATGGGAAAATATGGCATAAACAACAAGATAAGGCTTATCTTTCAGGAGACCATGTGTCTCTTCCTCTTTGTAAACTCCATTTTCTTGTAACAAATCGACGATCGTACGGAGGTTTTGTGATAAACCTTTGATAATCACCTCTCTATTGTCCTGAAAAACTTCCAGTATCTTCCCCATAGGTGTTTAATTATACACGGTAGAATATATATTTTGTTTTTTAATTATACATAACGGAGAACAGTGTTTAAATTGTTCACACATTATATTATATACAGTAGAGTATAGTTGGTGCCAATTATATATACATTACATAAAGAGGTTCACAAGAGGCTTTGTGTATTCCAAAATTTAAATAAGTTATCTGCAATAAAATCGTAATAATTTAATTTAATGTTTCTGAAATAACCTTCATCAGGTTCGATAATAGTTTAAATTGACCACAAATTGTATACATTACAGAAAGAGGTTCACAAGAGGTTGTTGCGTATTCCAAAATTTAAATAAGTTATCTGCTAAATATGCTAATTTATTGTTTCTGGAATAACCTTCATCAGGCATGATTAGAATAGAGTCAAAAGAGTACAAAGGCAAATAATCTTAAGGTCTATAGAAGCAAGTAAACCAAAGATACTAAGCAGGATATCAAAACAAACAATCAAATATTAGAAGGTGGTAGAAACGTCAACCTTGACAATTTCAATATCCGCACATGGGTCAATTTCGTTTCCGCATTTTAGAAATTTCGTGTTAACACACTATTTTCAATAAACTTCTTCCTTCCGGTTCTGGAAAGAAAATCAACTGTTTAATTCATATTCAGCTACGAATCTGTCACGATTTTTTGTTTTGTGACTAATTTAAATTTCGCATATCATTTTTGCTTACATTTTGCATCAAGAAAGTCATGTATATATGTTTTAGAGCGATTTTACTCTTTTCTTACGATTTTTCATTCTCACACTAAGATATATGGATGAAACCTCATTATTAACCATTTAAAGCGTAATGTCGCATTTATAAATTCCCGGTTGAGGTTTATGTATAGAAAGGCAAATTGTCTATCTTCCGAAACGCGGAAAACTTTAAGTATGGCACTTATTCAATGTCATTTTGATTATTCTTGTTCCTCCTGGTACGCTGGTATAACTCGTGCTTTAAAAAACAAACTGCAAGTGGCACAAAACAAAACAGTTAGATTCATCAAAAACATGGGCCCAAGAACTAGTATAAAGCAAGCTGAATTATCTAGTCTAGGATTTTTAAATATTGAAAACAGAGTAAAACAGCTTCGATTGAACCATGCTCATAAAATCTATTATGATACATGTCCTTCTTATTTGAAAAATAATTTCATCAAAATTAATGAACATCATGCCCACAATACTAGATCAAGTCAGATTAATTATGTTACACCAAAAATTAAAGGCATCGAATCAACAACATTTTACTACAATGGAATCCATGATTGGAATTCTCTACCCGATTCGATCAAATCCATCAATGATTTGCAAAGATTTAAAAAAGAAGTGAAGTGCCACCTGATACATACCAGTGAGGAACGGGAAAGACGTGTCATATCATAATAATGACAATTATATATACATATATATTTTCATAGATAGTGTACTTATTTTAAAATTAAGTAATCCCTCTACCCGCTCATGTTGATCTTTTAATGTCCACTTGAACTTTAAGCTGATACTTATAAAGGACCCCATTGGAAATAAGCTGAATGGCTTTCATGGGCTATCCTTGGTGAGAAAGTTCTCAGCAGCTACAATTGGTGGATTGAAGTTTCAGTTAAAGATGGCAGTTTTATGTTTTATTTTTAACTTAACGAGAAATTTTTAAACACTTGTGTATGATGTTGAAATTTTTAAACCTAAATATATTTTAAAGGTTTAAAATACACGGTACCGAAATATGACACATTCTAATTCATATCAATATACATGTACTAGTAATCTAGGTCAATGCTTATTGTTTTGATAAGGGTCGTTGAAGTCGTAATACTATGGTAATTGGGTGTATATCTCCCTAATGTAGTCCCATCTCTACCAGAGTTATCTTTCCTTACTCTCACTTCAGATGTAGCATTAGAGAAAGGAATGATAACTCTGATAGAGATATATATTAATGGTAGTCATGATCGTATTAACCTGAATAATCCAGTCGTTATATTCCGACTCAATACTGTCGTTACATTACGAGACGATTGTCGATAGAGGGCGCAGTAATCATTCGAGTTATGAACGTATAGTAGATAAATTTACACTAACCTATAGAACTAATGCATATCACAACGAAAGTTGTGAATTCAGTTCCCGTCAGAAGCGGCGTGTACATGGTACAATTTTAGGGACCAATCATTTCATTTAACGCTTGAGGAGGGAATGGTCCTTCTACCTAAACCAGATTTTTTTACATGAAGGCAAAAAATTAGATTATTTGTTTTTTTGTATACCAGTGATCATCAAATACTCGCTAGTACGTATATAGCTGGACACGACATTTCGTAAGCAAACATATTAACCGTAGCAAACATTTGGAGTGACGCATGGATAAATATTCACGTTTTCTTTAATCATCATAACAATATTAAAAAAAAAAATTCTCCATCACTACATCATGTATGTCTTATTTTTATTGGTTGTTTTATTGCTTTTAATGGTGTCCTTCAGCCCACCATTTCTTTGGAAATGCCTGTACCAGGTCAGGGTCATTACGGTTTTCACAGTTTTCCGGTTGTTGGCTGATTTTGTCTGTGTATATACCTATGAGATTTGACTTTCCCTTTGGAAGATTGTTCGGAGTTCGGTCATTTTGTTATTACCCTTATTCACGGGTTGTCTTTCACAATATTGAAAAAAAACTCTTTCTCCATCACTACATCATGTATGTCTTATTTGTGTTGTTTGTTTTATTTCTTTTAATTCACGGGTTGTCTTTCACAACATTTTCCTAAGCATCGATCAATATAGGCACTAACCCATCATATTGGTAAGAGGCCTTTTTTGTGCCAATCTTGAGAGAGAAAAGGAGACACATGTAAAATCTTAGAGCACATAATTTGCAGTAGTGTTGCCAAGCACCTTTAAACCTATGGCATCCTAAACGACGATGAACATGGATTTAGAAAGAACCGTTCTTGCTGACCCTGGGTCACTATTTAGGGCTAGACAAAGCGTATTGATCTTGCTGAGCAATTTGACGCTATCTGCCTGACTTTGTGAAGGCATTTGATAAGGTCACGCATAAGAGACTACTATGCAAAGCTCAGTATTATGGCTTCAACGGGTCGACTTAGTGAATTAGGGACTTCCTAAGCTCCAGAAACCAGAAAGTACTCGTGGATGGGGAATCATCACACACTGCACCCGTCCAATCTGGAGTTACTAAAGGAAGTGTACTTGGACCTCTCATTTTCATCTTGATTATAGATTACCTCCCGAACTGTTTACAGTCATCTACAGTTCGTCTATTTGCAGATGACTACATATTATATAGAAAGATCCAAAATGAAGCAGACTCGAAACTACTACATGAAGATATGAACCACTTGTTCAGAAAGATTCTTACTGGCAAGTAGTTTATCTCCGGTTTATAGTGGAGGTTCGTGTAGCTCAATCTATAGTTTTCTGTGTAGTGCATTGTATATCATTGTTTGTCTTTTGTCATCTATCTTTGACCATTGTTTTGGCTGTCAATCGATTTTACAGCTTATGCTACCTATTTGGTATTTTAAAACTTTTCATATTGCTCACGTGATGTTAAGCACCAACCAATCAATAAGTCGTACTATAATCGAATATTTCGTCGTAGAATTTCTATGGTTATCAGGAACAATAGAATTTGTTCGATATTCAAGATATCTTGTGACCATATTTTAAAAGATCATACAGATAGAACACGAATGATCTGTCATGTACTTGGGAAGCACTTACTTAAAGGAGTTTCACCGTGATATGAAGTTAAGCAATACCGAAGGGGCAATCAAAATTGGACATTCCAGAGAAACTGGCAACATAGGGTACACAAGACGAAGAAAAACAAAACAAAGCCACAACACAATATGTGTTGGACACCACTATACGCCAGCAAACATAAATAACGTAAATACGACATGAGACCTCCTACAAACAACTAGTGGTAAAGGAGAACCGAACATCGTTTTCAAACGGAAATCGTAACGGACATCACAACACGGAACTAAGAACGTAAAAAACACATAATAGGACAACACAAAAGACTAAATTGATGAGCAACACGGACCCCATCAACATCCGGGGATGGACGCGGGAGCACGTGCTACGATCTTCGGTTTTCATGCTCCCAAAGACTTTTAAATTATCTGGTTTTCAGTATTTTGACCTTGAGCGTACCTGATGAAGGTTATTCCAGAAACACATCGTGAGCACTGAATTTGATATCTACGTTTTTATCAGAAACGGTGTAAATTTACTAAGGGACAAAAAAAAAAGGATGCACAGTTTCTAAATCAATTTAAAATGTGTATTATATCAAACATAGTTGTTGACAAATTACTAAGCCTTCACACTCCGATCAAAATAGGCTTTGACATAATGTCACTAGAGGGAACAATGGTGCAAAATCAAGCATAACAAGACCACAAAGTTGCAACGTTGGAGGGAAAAAACGCTAACAAAAAATCAATGCATTCATACAGGAGCTTCTCAAGAAAAACGAAATGAAGCTAGCCCGATCCTTTAATTTCACGTTCCGCTATACAGATGATGTTCTTTCACTAAATACTTCATCGTTGTGTGGTTTTGCTTATCGCATCTATCCCATTGAGCTAGAAACAAAGGAAAGCACAGATACAGCTAGGTCTACTTCATGCCTTAACATACAACTCGAAATTGGCAGTGAGGGCAAGCTAACAACAAAACATAACGACAAAAGAGATCATTTGAATTTTCTCATTGTGAGCTTTTCCATTTATGTGCAGCAGCTGCATATGGAGTATATATCTCTTAGTTGATCCAGATATTCTAGAGTTTGTGGTTCCTATGATAATTTCCTTCATAGATGTTGCTGCTTACAAGGAAACTACTGCAGCACGGGTTCCTATTGGTTAATTTGAAGACATCACTTCGAAAGTTTTACTGTCGCCACCATGACGTGATTAACCGTTACGGAATATCTGTGTTACAAATGACTATATGAACAGATATGTTCTACTTCTTGTAAGCACTTCCCGGTTTTTCCTCATGACTTATCACCGGGTTTGTAACTGGAGCAACACGACGGTTGCCACTAGTGGAGCAGGATCTTCTTACCCTTCCGGACCATATGAATTCACCCCCAGTTTTCATTGGAGTTTGTGTTGCTCGGTCTTTAGTTTTCAGTGTGGTATCTTGTAGCTCGTTGTTTGTCGCTTAGTCCTTTATCTTTTTGGTATTGGGTTGCATGCCATTCTTCGAATTTCGGTTTTTGATTACCCTTTTAGTATCTTCAAGTTCTTCTTAAAGAACGATATAATCGAGAACATTATGAAAGATATATTTAATCTTAATGGCATAGATATGTTCGGTTCGTCTTTACCTCCAGTTGCTTGTATGAGGGTTCATGTCTTATTTACGTTATTTGTGTTTGTTTGCGCATAGTGGCATCCAACACATATTGTGTTGTGTTTTTGTTTTGTTTTTCTTCATCTTGTGGGTCCTATGTTGCCGTGTTCTCTGGAATGTCCATTTTCGATTGTCCCTTCGGTATTCTCTAGCGTTTATATATAAACAGGTAATTATTGCCGGCTATTTAACTGAAATATTGTTGAAAGTGGCGTTAAACATCATAAACCCACCCTCGGCTATTACAATTAAGTACTAATGTACTACCATGATATCAATAATAACCTTTGATTGTTTACGTTTTTTTATGATCTAATATCAAGACGTGGTGACATTTTAATTGTTGTTACAGGGCATTGAGACATGGTGATCTATTTATATCCTGGAAAAAAATATAGCCATTTACATACCACGCGATTGATTATATTTTATTATAAATATCTTTGGATTATTCATCAGTTATAAAGATTTTTATATCAAATATCATATTTCATCTAAAAATAAGTTATTTCATCTGTAATAGAATCTGCACCATCACGATGATTTCTAAATTGTTTTTTTTCTCATTCATCACAAATATTTTTTGTTTTACTATTAAATCTATTTGACAAAGAATCCAATTTATCAACAAATAAACAAATATGATATTTGAAGAAAAAAAATCTAATAGGTATGACTATTATGAAGTGACGGTCTTTTAATACGATAGAAAGTAATATTTATCATAATTTTGTATGGGCCGTCACGGCCGACATCAGAGCTACTACCTCCCACGTTGGATGTGCGAGTCCCATCTCGTGGCGAGATAATACAATTCTGCAGTGAATTGCGAGAATTTGATGCTTTTATTCGGGTACTTTCTGATTTCCTCCAACAAATAAAATGCTTAAAATGGCGTTCAATGCCAACAACAGAACATACATATTTCAAAACATCAACTAATTTTAGAAATATGTTTAAATATTTTTTTCAGCTGTTTACAATAAATAACATAAATATATGAGACGCCATTGATTTACTAAAAGCCCACAGGTCGAGCTTATTTGTCCAGTGTCACACATTTCGGCCTCTTGTTTCGTTTGTGTACCTTTGATCAACAAAAACATAAACTTTGTAGGGGACTATCCAATGAACATTTCCACCAAGATTTATTCCAATTGGCCGAGTGGTTTCAGAGAAGAAGATTAAAATGTATAAGTTTACGGACGACGATGCAGACGAGAACGACATGCGACGACGATTAACGCAGTGATGACAATACGTCACATGACCCTTTGGTGAGCTAAATACGCTGTAAATTGGTTTTTAGCAATAATATAAAGTCATTTCAAATGAAGTATGGTGGTACAATGTCAAACATGAATCAAAAGCCTACGGTTGCAATCATGACTTAAGTGAACGAGATTATTAGATATAAAAAAAACAACCATTGAATATACAATATACGTACATTGTTGGCAAATATAAACATCAATTTTTACGAGCTTTAGAAACTGGTAGAAAAACGTGTCTTTGGTGGGCTTATCTGTCCCGTTTCGCAAAGAATGCAAATAAAGTTTATTTTCACCGACAATGTACGTATATTGCGTTCATTTGAAGCCGGCAGCCATCTATATGGCCTTCTACATCTTGATTTTGACCGGCTACTTTTTTGTCAGTTGATTTAAACATATTTTATTGTCAAATATATACAATAGGATTGAACACAAGTTTTACAACTAATATGAAGTTCTCTCCAGTAACATAGATACATAGGTCTGACAGAGAGCATGACGGATAATAAGTGTATAATCATTTATGGTATAGCAAAATTAAACATTAACAGATAAGTAAAATGGGGGGTTATGTTCCTTCAGTGAATCGCCTACTGTTCTTAATGAATGTCTGCACTGCTTTCGATAACAATATATTTTGGGCTTGGGTTTTATTAGAATCTCCAAATAGTAAAATTCTAATAGTTCTCTGAAAATTATGGTGGTGCAAAAAATGAAAGAGAACTGTCCTCTGTTCGATATACAAGCGACAGTTCAAGAGAAAGTGGGAGGAGTCCTCCCTGGTAAATCCACAAACACATCTCGAATCTGTTATTATATTCGATCGAAATTAGATGTGCTGAATGATTTTGACTCCAACATAGAATTTTCCGAGATGGGATCGTCGGACAAAGAGGAAATTGACAGCGAAGCCATTGTAGTGCTTGCATGTAAACAGTTTGCCTTGTTATGCTTTATGTACTTAGTGCTATATAGTTAATATTACCCTATCCTGATCTGCTATTATGCTTTTAGATTCAGTTCTGATTAATTTTATATGTAACTGTATTTATGTATGCATGATATTATTTTTATGTATGTCTATGTATACATGAGCTTATGTTTTTATGCTCTTAGATTCAGTTCTGATTAATTTTATATGTAACTGTATTTATGTATGCTTGAGTTTGCTTTTATGTATGTCTATGTATACATATGAGCTTATGTTTTTATGCTTTTAGATTCAGTTCTGATTAATTTTATATGTAACTGTGTTTTATGTATGCATGAGTTTGCTTTTATGTATGTCTATGTATACATGAGCTTATGTTTTATACTAATATCTATGCATGCATGTTTTTTCTTTGTGATGTCATGTAATATGTGCTTGTAAAGTTATTTTATACCTGTATATGCTTTTATGTAATAGTCGATTCAAAAGCTCACTAGAGCTTATGCTATGTGTTATAGATATTCGACTTTAAATAAAACTAATTTGATTTGATTGCTAAATGGAGTGACCTTCTTAGACCCAATCGCTGAATTTACGGGACCAACGACTGTTATGGAGAATAACAAGCGAGAAATAAAAAATTTTAATCTTTTGTTCCCGGAAGCATTGTCAATTGAAATAGCTACTCAAACAAACGAGTACGCACGGAAGCACCAAACCAAAATTGGTACCCAACCAATCCAGAGGAAATCAAGGCTTTTATTGGTGTTCAAATTGTCATGTGTGTTCTACAACCCCCTGTCTAAGACATGTACTGGCACAAAGATAAACTATTCCATCAGTCAATTATTGAAATTATTGAAATGAAATGTATATGCCTTTCTTTATGCTATTGAAAGAAAACCTTGAAATTATTAAAAACAAAACGCAATAAATCAAAATGCTTTTAATCACACTCACAAAACAAATTAATATTACTTAAGTTAGTACATAATATGTATACAGACATCTTTTCAAATTGACAAAGAAGCAATACATGTAGATTATATTTGTCATAGCAAAGTATATAAGCTTCTCTATATGTATAAATTTATTCCCAATGTCTTGCTGTTTGAATGTCAATATTAAAGGAGATCTAAGGATAGTATCTTATCTATATAGTGAGAGTCTGGGCGAGGCAAACAAGTAAGTTTTTGCAAGATTCAGAAGCTAGTTCAGCCATCCTCTCCTAACACTATCATTGAACATTTTGAATATTATATATAAATATATATTAATTATTTCAATTCAAATTCAATTTTTATTATTTTTAAACAGAAAAAAATTCTAAAATTAGTGTCAGGAGAGGTGGTTAAATCACCTTCTAAATGCTTAAAATT
>MJUT01006594.1:51308-93915 GCA_002080005.1 Gigantidas platifrons | reverse complement strand
CAAAAAGTTAATCAGAAGCCGTCAATGGAAGAAGGGAAGACAATACAATGGCCAAGTGATAAAGGATAAATAATGATCAATAAAACATTACACAGCGGAGAAGCAACAAATACCAATTTTTTAGTACTTGGTATGACCCGACCGGGGCTCGAACCCACGATCTATCGCACTCGAGGCGAGCACGCTAACCATTACGCCACCGATGCGGTATTTGTAGTTACAGAAAAGCTCATTAAGCTTAGAAAATTTGTTTACAAGCAACACACGATATTGGGAGGTAAATAAAAGTGCTTGTTGTTCTGATTAAAGTATGTAGAATTATCATCTCTTTTTGTAAAGTTTGAGCTCTACAAGGCGTCTTTTGATAAATATATGCTTGAATTTAAGTACTATTAAATCTTTTGTAAACAAATTATTTGAAAAATTGTCTTTGCCTCATGTATGTATAAAAAAAATTGATCTACCTGATGTGTGAAGAAAAAAGTTTACTCCTGACATGAAAATAAAATTCTACCAAGCATGAAAATCCTAGCACCCCCCCCCCCCTCTGTCATGAAATGGTTGGTGCCTAAGAGAGTTGTAAATGATCATAAATTTCGCGTTCAAAAAATTCTAGAGAGCCGTTTAATAATTCTCCAAGTAATGCATTAATCTATAAATGAACTGAAGAACTAGGTTCAAATAATGATTTGATGCAGGTTCTATTTATTTGTTGTGCGGTGCTAGTAAATAAAAGTGGATTGAGTTTATCGCAGAAACCCGCCGTGTCTTCTCTAACATGTCCCTATTCCTGAGAAAAGAGCTACAAACAATGCTGTCATCTTTGCTACGTGCATGTAGGTTTATGATTTACGACTTACGAGTACCTACCACCACTCTTAACTTTGCGATAACTTTTTATCGTAAGTCGTAAATCCTAATTATTAGTGAAACGGTCGTAACTCTTAAGACTACACTTACGTCTACGTTTACGACTTGCGACCTTTAGTGAAACTCAAATCCTCTACACTGACATAGATTTGGATTTTTTTGTCTGGCATAAGTTCAGCTGTATTAAAGTACATTGTACTAATTTGATACTATATTATAATTTGATGAGTTTTAACCGTAACATGATAAGATGTAGAGAAAAATCGTTATACTTGTAGAGGAAATGACAAGACAGTTTAAACTGTGATGGTCAATGATTCCACCAATATCAATAAAACCAACAAAAAAAAACACCTTTCACCTCAGATCATGCCGATGGAAATCCATTACCTGTCTTGGGGCCGGCAGAAGGGTTAAACACTGTTATTATATAGATAGGTGTGAATTATGGGGATTTATCCGTGAAATAAATTCCGGTATTTCACATGTGAAATATCAGTTTTTTCCCGCCGGAACTACTTTTGCAAAACTATAAGTGTGGTGGTTACGTCCCTTGTTGTGCAACGGTGAATACACATTCGATTGTAAGCTAAAACATTCCGCGAAATGTTATTGATGACTTTGGCACATAACCAAGATGACGTCATTGACGTCATATGAAGACTTGCAGTTTGAAACGTAAAGATTAGACGCTATTTGGCTCCGTATACGCTTCAATTGTGATTCAATTTAACTAAAATAAGCTTTCAAGGTAGGCCTAAGCATTTTAATTATTTTTATACATTGTTGTAAATATGAAAAATAGGATTTCACATGTTCAAGATGGCAGATCCTTCCAACTGAACCCTGTAGTATCATTGCTCGTAGATTCACACGCGTGCAATCAAATATACAAATAAAAAAAATAATATATAAGAAATTTTGAAAGTCTATATAATAAACAGTATAACTAAATCATACATTTTGAATATCAAAATAAGACCACTCGTGACCGAATACGCATTAATGATTAAACTCGTGGACTGAACAAGTTCCGCCCATTCGTTTAATCCTGATCCGTACTTCGGTCACTCGTGGTCTTATTTTGATATTCAAAATCTACGATTAGTTATGCAATATTTATTTTTTAAATCACCAGTGAAATTATTAAAAGAAATTTTCACTTTTCATGTAAAAATATCAATACATTGAAACCTGTCTTAACAGAACCCTGAATAAACTTGTCTTAACAGAACCCTGAATAAACCTGTCTTAACAGAACCCTGAATAAACCTGTCTTAACAGAANGCCCCCCCCCCCCCACGGTTTTTAGTGAGGTTGGTGTTGCTTGATCTTTAGTTTTCTGACTATTGTTTTGTAGATTCTGATCACACATTTGCCATCTTTAAACTCTTCTTTTCCCATCTTGTTTCGTACATTTTCACAAGTTTTCATATTCACCACTTTAACCACAGGTCAAAGTCCTCCATTTTGTTACACGTGACAATGCATATCTTTTCTACCTCGATAATAGAGAGTTCACACATCGCAAAAGTAACAAATTCTAGTAGCCATTTTTTCATATTAAAAATATTTACACCTGAGGATAACGCTTGCCTTACTGATATTATCAAAAAATGTTTGGTTGTCATTTGAACCACACATATGGAATTGCAGTCTTTCAACTGATATGTTTCCTACAAAACTAGTTTAACACTGTCACTGTTTATTGAAATATACCTGCCAGAAATGAGCTGCCATGTATATGTATATTAGGAGTATCATTTTTTCGATTATATTTTGAAATTGCTCTGTTGGTTTTTTTTTCTTCTTCAATATAATATGAGGCAGGTGCGACCTGAAACGCTCCCGAAGAAAAGTAATTTTTCTTCATGTTTACAAAATATCAAGCTTAAAAATAACACCACTTAAAACTCCAAACTCCGGAAGTTTTCACATCCGCTACCGAACATTGTTTCATTTTTATTTGAAAACAAAATCGACTAGAGTTCCGGTTTAGGTCACGTGATTTTTCTTTAAAATTGTTTCCGGTTTGGCTGCCATATTGTTGATAAATTTTAAGTGTCATAGTACCTGTGCATATTTCTACCATTAACGCTCCCTTCGGGAGCGTATTACTTCAATGTACAAAGTCGTGTCAATATTATGCCCTTTGGATTAACAATATTAGCAGGAAAAATTATATCCAACAAGACCAAATGTACCCTCTCAATTGGTTATCACCGAAATCCTGATAGATGAAAATAATGAATGCTGTGTAGAATTCAGAGAATGCCACGCTCCTTGCATATTAATGGCGTCTACCTCGCCTGTGTCGTACCTCTCACGATTCTGTCATCATTATGTGATGTCCGTTACGATTTCCGCATGAAAGCGATGTTCAGTTCGTCTTTGCCTCTAGTTGTTTGTGGGGGATTGGTGTGTAATTTATGTTATTTGCGTTTTTGTTTTGTTTTTCTTCACCTTGTTGCCTATGTTGCCAATTTCTTTGGATTGTCCATTTGTGATTGCCCCTTCGGTATTCTCTGACGTTTATTATATATTGTTTATAACTTGTTCTCGTCCTGAATATTCATGAAATATTTGTCGATGACAGTGAGGCACCCGACTATCAGCCCCAAATTTACACGCGATTTAAGAAAATCGCTATAAGAGAAAAATGTTCTGTTTAAAAGCATGTTCGGGACAAGAGTTTAAACGGTTGTATGTAAATATATCGTTAGTCTCCTCTCTATCAATAAGGCGTAGGCCTATTTTACTGAAAAGTAAAATTAATACGTACCTTCCATCATTGTTCTCATATCTTCTAAAACCTTTTGTTGTTGCTCGCTAGCTTTTTGTAGTTGCTCCTGAGCTTTTCGTTGTTGCTCGTTAGCTTTTTGTTGTTGCTCGTTAGCTTTTTGTTGTTGCTCGTTAATTTGTTGTTGTTGCTTGTTAATTTTCCTGTCATTAATGTATGCTTCAAAGATGCTAACTCTTTCTTCCAGGTGCTGTTTTTCGCCTTCCAATTTCTTAATCTGTTGCTGCATTTGTGCCGACAGTTGTTTAGTGCTTTCTAATTCTTTAGATCGCCATTTTTCGTAACTCTTCAATATGAGGAGACAAAAGGCATAATCCATTCTCGGATTATATACTGCAATTAAAGCTCTTCCGAAAGAGCCATGACGTCATGCAATCGGTATCGTATATTATAGCAGCATTGATCAGTTGCAATTTTATCATTAAAAAATATGTAAATCGTAAGATAACGTCGTATAATTTAACTTTTGATATTTACAAAATCATTATGACTTCATGGCAAGTATTTTATTGGACTAACGAAAAGGGAAAGTGTGAGAAGAATTTGTTTTTGTAATTACCGATCAGGACTACCTTAGTTAACACATCGAACAGTGACCACGAAAAACATGGGAAAGTACGACAGCATTGGCGACAAAAAAGAAAAAAGCAAATGTACGCATAAAACGAGTTAAAAGTGACAGTTATTTATCCTACGGCCAATCATGTAAAACATAGAATTATACGTAGATACCTCCCCCCCACCCCAATACAAATAAACTCATTTATGTTATGAAAATGTAACATGGGATGGGAATATTAAGAAAAAAAATAGGACGATAGACAAATTGTTAACATTGTATTGCAGTTTATCTGATATTCAAAATAGTCAAAATTTATTTATTTATTCAACTAACATGACGTCACATGAAGAAGTGTCATGGCCGCTTACACTACAGAGGAAATTCCAAATATTCATATTTCTAATTGGATATATTAATGTTAATAAAGGTGTTTTTTTATTTAATAATTAGTTATTTACGAATAAAAAGTTACAATGTATTGAATTATAACAATTGTTCAACTGACTGGAGTTTTCCTTTAATGCCAATTTAAAAACAACAGAGGACCTTAATAACAATTTCATATAATAAAGCAATTACTGACTTTCATTTCGATTAATATAAGGATTTATCGTTCCAAAATATATGATATTTACCTCGGCTTCGGCTTCGGTAAATATCATATATCTTGGAACGATAGATCCTTATATTAACTTCAACAAAAGTCAATAATTGTATATTATGAAATGTTAAGGAATTTTGCTTTTTTCTGATTGGCCTAATCAGCATTTTCTCAACTCTACTGCAGAGTGAGTACACCTTGTGTGCAGTGAGTACACCTCGGGTGAGGTATATTCGGGCTTGCCCACCGACCAACCAAACCCAAGATGTCAAGTTGTGTCGACCAATCAAATTGTGTCGCACTCATTCATAAAATTTCAAAAAATTTCAAAATTCTCAAATAATTTTTTTTGTTAAGTTCAAAATTTGCAAAATTTCAAAAATTAAAAAAAAAATCAAAATTTCAAAAAAATTCAACATTTACATAAAATTTCTAAAAATTTCATAAGATTTGTAAATTTTCAATAAATTTCTAAATGATAAAATTTTCAAAAATTTTCATAAAATATCTAAATTTTAATATTTAAATAATAATATTGAAAAATGATAAAACAATTATTAAGTTTGAAAAATTCCTTATTATTTAATAAAGCAGTTATTGACTTTTAATTTCAGTCTACTCATGACTCTACGGACCTGGTCAAAGACTGATTAACCTCTGCCGTTGGCCTCGGTCAATCAATCATTGATCAGGTCCATATAGTCATGAGTAGACCTCATTACAAGTCAATAATTGTATAATGTTAACGGACTTATTCGGAGGGAGACTTGGTCACTTAAAACTAGTTGTTTAACCCCGTTGTATTTTATTGGTGTGCCTGTACTAGGCCCGGAAAATGATCGGTCATGTATATATGTGTTAAAGGGGTATAAATTTTGTCACTGATTCCAAGGATTTTCTCAAGGATTTTAGAGCTGTTCCGACGGTGTGGTATTTTTTGCTTTTCATTTAATTTGTTCGTCTTAAAAAAGAACCATACTAACATAAATAAATAATACAACCTTTGACTTTCAATTTACAACTAGTTTTTGTTGTTCCACATTGGCAGGAATAATTATGTTAATTATGCTATCTCAGTGGAATAACTGTCCGCGGGTAGACCTGATGCTCCACTCAAGCATATTATCCTGATTCCGAGCCAACCAGTCTATACTCTTACTTCTTCAAGCTGTATGCTTAGTGGGAAAGCAGCAGATACTATCTAGGAACAAGCTTACCAGTACACCACTGATGAAATGTATTAGGAGGTATTGTCAGTGTTGTTGTGTATATCATACCTGGCTACTTAGTTATTTCCATTTTGCAATATATTAAGGAACAATCCCTTAGAAACTTACAAAATGCGTATAGCACTGAAAACGATTTGTTGGCTTCTAATGTATAAATATGACAATTTCTGTTTCTAATCATGTACGTTAACGGAGTACTTTCGAGGGAGGTTTTGTTCCTTAAAACTAGTTTAATCCCGTTGTATTTTATTGAAATGCTTGTACCAAGCCCGGAAAGTGATCGGTCATGTATATATGTGAGTAGTATATGGGCACGGAGAAATTATTATTTGTGGTGGATCCATGTGGTGGATCTGCCCGAAGTGACCGGAAGTGACGTTAGTCACGTAACCGGAAGTGACAGGAAGTGACGTCATTTTTACCGGCATTTATTTCTATTGTGACGTCATTTTTCCCTTACTATAGTAGTAGTACCATAGTACAAGTACCAGGGCTACCGGATGTCACTCCGCATGCGCAACCGGGTTTTCCGGACTTTTTTTCGCGTACTTTTTTTAATTATTTATTTTCCCGTACTTTTTTTTTCGCGTACTTTTTTTTTCGCGTGTTTTTTTTTTTCGCGTACATTTTTTTCCCGTACTTTTCTTCCCATACTTTTCTCTCCGTACTTTCTTTCCCATACTTTTTTTTTTAATCATTTACAATACACCAATTCTGTGTCGGATAGTTCTGAATGGTCTTTTGTATCAGTTACAATACACCTACTCTGTGTCAAATAGTTCCGAATGGTCTTTTGTATTTTCCATATCTTTTCACTATTCAACCTACTTTTCTTCCATATTTTCCAAATCTTATCACTATTCGACTTGTCTTTCTTCCATATTTTTAATATCTTTTCACATTTCAACTTACTTTTCTTCTGTATTTTCCATATATTTTCACTATTCAACTTACATTTCTTCCATATTTTTCATATCATTTCACAATTTACTTATCTTTTTCCCATGATTTCCATATCTTTTCACTATCCAACCTACTTTTCTTCCATATTATTCAAATCTTATCACTATTCGACTTGCCTTTCTTCCATGTTTTTAATATCTTTTCACATTTCAACTTACTTTTCTTCTGTATTTTCCAAATATTTTCACTATTCAACTTACATTTCTTCCATATTTTGAATAATTTTTTACAATTTACTTACCTTTTTTCTATAATTTCCATACCTTTTCACTATTCAACTTACTTTTCTTACATATTTTCCATATCATTTCTCAATTTTCTTCTGTATTTTCCAAATCTTTTCACTATTTGACATGCCTTTTCCCATATTTTCCATATAATTTCACTATTCAACCTACATTTCTTCAATATTTTCCAAATCTTATCACTATTCAACCTACTTTTCTTCCATATTTTTCAAATCCTATTACTATTCAACTTGCTTTTCTTCTATATTTTTCATATCTTATAACCATTCAACTTACTTTTCTTCCATATCATTTCACATTTCAGCTTACTTTTCTACCATAATTTCCATATCATTTCATTATTCAACCTACTTTTCTTCCCCATTTTCCAAATTTTTTTCACTATACAACTTATTTTTCTTCTGTATTTCCCATATCTTTTCACTATTCAACCTACTTTTCTTCCATATTTTCCAAATCTTATCACTATTCAACCTACTTTTCTTCCATATTTTCCAAATCTTATCACTATTCGACTTGGGTTTCTTCTGTATTTTTCCAAATTTTTTCACTATTCAACTTACCCTTCTTCCATGTTTTCGCTGTCATTTCACTATTCGACTTACCTTTCTTCCATATTTTCCCTATCATTTCACTATTCAACTTACTTTTCTTCCCCATTTTCCAAAGTTGAAATTTGAAAAGATAGGGTAAATATGGAAGAAATTTAAGTTGAATAGTGAAAATATTTAGAAAATACAGAAGAACGGCAAGTCGAATAGTTAAAAGATATGGACAATACAGAAGAAACCCAATCGAATAGTGATAAGATTTGGAAAATATGGAAGAAAAGTAGGTTGAATAGTTAAAAGATAGGGAAAATACAGAAGAAAAGTAAGTTGAATAGTGAAAAGATTTGGAAAATGGGGGAGAAAAGTACGTTGAATACTGAAATGATAGGGAAAATATGGAAGAAACGTAAGTCGAATAGTGAAATGATAGGAAAAACATTGGAGAAAAGTAAGTTGAATAGTGTAAAAATTTGGAAAATAGAGAAGAAACCCAAGTCGAATAGTGATAAGATTTGGAAAATATGGAAGAAAAGTAGGTTGAATAGTGATAAGATTTGGAAAATATGGAAGAAAAGTAGGTTGAATAGTGAAAAGATAGGGAAAATACAGAAAAAAGTAAGTTGAATAGTGAAAAGATAGGGAAAATATTAAAGAAAAGTAGGTCGAATAGTCAAAAGAGTTGAAAATGGGGAAGAAAAGTAAGTTGAATAGTGAAATAATATGGAAAATACAGAAGAAAAGTAAGTTGAATTGTGAAAAAAAATTGGGAAAATACAAAAGAAACGCCACTTGAATAGTGAAACGATTTGGAAAATACAGAAGAAAAGTAGGTTGAATAGTGAAAAGATTTGGAAAATATGGAAGAAAAGTATGTTGAATAGTGAAAAGATTTGGAAAATATGGAAGAAAAGTATGTTGAATAGTGATAAGATAGGGAAAATATGGAAGAAAAGTAAGTCGAATAGTGAAATGATAGGGAAAATACGGAAGAAAGGTAAGTCGAATAGTGAAGTGATAGGGAAAATATGGAAGAGAGGTAAGTCGAATAGTGAAATGATAGGGAAAATATGGAAGAAAAGTAAGTTGAATAGTGAAAAGATTTGGAAAATGAGGAAGAAAAGTAAGTTGAATAGTGAAATGATAGGGAAAATATGGAAGAAAGGTAAGTTGAATATTGATAAGATTTTGAAAATACGGAAGAAAAGTAGGTTGGATAGTGGAAAGATTTGGAAAATATTTAAGAAAAGTAGGTTGAATTGTGAAAAGATAGGGAAAACATCGAAGAAAAGTAAGTTGAAAAGTAAAAAATTTTGAAAATACAGAAGAAACCCAAAATAGAGAAAATATGGAAGAAAGGCAAGTCGAATAGTGATAAAATTTAGAAAATACAGAAAAAGCCCAATCGAATAGTGATAAGATTTGGAAAATATGGAAGACAAGTAGGTTGAATTGTGAAAGAGAGGGAAAATATGGAAGACACTCAAGTCGAATAGTGAAATGATAGGGAAAATATGGAAGAAAGGTAAGTCGAATTATGAAACGATAGGGAAAACATCGAAGAAAGGTAAGTCGAATAGTGAAATGATATGGAACATATGGTAGAAACCGAAGATAGGGAAAATATGGAAAAAAGGGAAGTCGAATAGTGATAAAATTTGGAAAATGCAGAACAAAAGTAGGTTGAATTGTGAAAAGATAGTGAAAATATGGAAGAAAGGTAAGTTGAATATTGATAAGATTCTGAAAATACGGAAGAAAGGTAAGTTGAATATTGATAAGATTCTGAAAATACGGAAGAAAAGTAGGTTGGATAGTGGAAAGATTTGGAAAATATTGAAGAAAAGTAGGTTGAATTGTGAAAATATAGGGAAAACATCGAAGAAAGGTATGTTGAACAGTGAAAAATTTGGAAAATACAGAAGAAACCCAAGATAGGGAAAATCTGGAAGAAAGGTAAGTTGAATAGTGAAATGATATTGAACATATGGTAGAAACCGAAGATAGGGAAAATATGGAATAAAGGGAAGTCGAATAGTGATAAAATTTGGAAAATGCAGAAGAAAAGAAGGTTGAACTGTGAAAAGATAGTGAAAATATGGAAGAAAAGTAAGATGAATAGTGAAATGATAGGGAAAATATGGAAGAAAGGTAAGTTGAATATTGATAAGATTCTGAAAATACGGAAGAAAAGTAGGTTGGAGAGTGGAAAGATTTGGAAAATATTAAAGAAAAGTAGGTTGAATTGTGAAAATATAGGGAAAACATCGAAGAAAGGTATGTTGAACAGTGAAAAATTTGGAAAATACAGAAGAAACCCAAGATAGGGAAAATATGGAAGAAAGGCAAGTCGATTAGTGATAAAATTTGGAAAATACAGAAAAAGCCCAATCAAATAGTGATAAGATTTGGAAAATATGGAAGACAAGTAGGTTGAATTGTGAAAGAGAGGGAAATATGGAAGACACCCAAGTCGAATAGTGATAAGATTTGGAAAATATGGAAGAAAAGTAGGTTGAATAGTGATAAGATTTGGAAAATATGGAAGAAAAGTAGGTTGAATAGTGAAAAGATATGGAAAATACAGAAGAAAAGTAAAATGAATAATGAAAAAAATTTGAAAAATAGGGAAGAAAAGTAGGTTGAACAGTGAAATGATATAGAAAATATGGTAGAAAAGGAAGTTGAAATGTGAAATGATATGGAAAAAAAGTAAGTTGAATAGTGATCAGATTTGGAAAATATTGAAGAAAAGTAGGTTGAATAGTGAAATTATATGGAAAATATGGAAAAAAGGCAAGTCAAATAGTGAAAAGATTTGGAAATACAGAAGAAAATTGTGAAATTATATGGAAAATATGTAAGTAAAGTAGGTTGAATAGTGAAAAGATATGGAAATTATGGGAAAAAGGTAAGTAAATTGTGAAAAGTTATTAAAAATATGGAAGAAATTTAGAAGGCGCCAAGTGTATGGCTGCTAAATCGCTACCTCATACTAAACTTGGATTTTAGTGATAAATAGTGCCCCTAGACATTTACTTTTTGTTGTGGAAACTTATAAATATGCATTAATCATGAATATGAACTTCATTTTTGGAATATTTATTGCAATTGTGAAATATCAGTGTTTGAAACAATTACTATACAACAAAGGATTGTGTACTAACTCGATAAAGACCTACTCAGTTCATACGATTATTGACTATCCTACGGGCATGGTTAAACATTCGTACAGTGCAAGTGAACTGATGAGTTTTCGTTCAACGCCTAGACAGTTAATTATACCTGATCAAGAGGTAATGACCAGATTAAAAGGTTTGGGAATTTTAAACTTTAGAAGAACACGCTCAGGTACAAAGAAAAAATACAGATCTCACAATCAACCTATAAAACAGAATGGTGTAAATTTCTCCAATCTAATATACCCCAAACGTTGCAACACCGTAAGCAATTTCACAGAGAATGTAACCTGTTTGACTATAAACTGCCGATCATTAGTCAGAAAAGACATCCTTGTTGGACAATTGTTCCGTGAACAAAAAATCGACTTTGCAATTTTAACTGAAACATGGTATTCTGATGAAAAGCAACACCAGTTTGAGACATCAGACCTTAATCAAAATGGGTACAAAATCAGTGTTTGTAATAGACAAAACAGAATTGGCGGTGGTGTTGCTCTTTCGTGTCGAAGTGGGGTAAACATGAGTAAATTGCGTTCCGGTATGGAATCAAGTTTTGAGTACGGAGTATGGCGATTGATCTTCAAAAACATCACAATTCATTGCGTCGGTATATACAGATCACCATCTATTACAACACCAACTCAATTTGTATCAGAATTCTTTATATTCCTAGAGGATATTGTTTCAAAATACTCAAATATCATAATCATGGGAGATTTAAACTTGCATATTCACGATGATAGTAGCGCTATTTCGGATTTCAATAACTCTCTCTTTGCCCTCGGGTTGCAACAGCATGTTGACTTTCCAACACACGTTTACGGTCAAAGTCTTGATCTAGATATCACTGAGCTTACTAACGGGGTGGATATACGATCATGTGAACCGGGTCCGTTTTTGTCAAACCATTGCGTTGTTAAAGTGGTTACGAGGGTCAAAAAGGAAAATGTTGTTAGCAAATCTATATCTTTTCGTAATTTCAAAAATATGAATCAGGTTGAGTTTGCAAATGATATTACCGAAATGACGATAATTTCTGATTCCGTAGGCTCTTTTGTGCATAATTTTGAAAATCAAATTGAAAACTTGCTTGATAAACATGCACCTATAAATGAAAAGGTCCAAATTTGCAGGGAACCGAAGCCCTGGTTCAGTGAAAACATCATGTCATGTAAACGAAATATGCGTCGTTCAGAGCGACTTTGGCGTAAACACCGACAACCGCGTGACTATGAGACTTATAAGTCCGCGCTTCATAAATATCATTATGAACTTAGAAATGAGAAAAACCAAGTGCTTAGTAAAAAGGTATTCGATTCCAAAGGTGATTCGAAAAAGCTTTATTATCTTGTAAAAGAACTTACCGGAAGCAAGTCGGAAAACCCTATGCCACTCGTAGAAAACGACAACACGCTTGCGGATAAATTTGTTGATCATTTTATGAGTAAAATCGAGAAAATACGAGAATCTCTCAAAGACTTTGACAATTACGAACCATCCTTCAAGAATGTGCAGCCTTTTACATCGTTTGAAAACCTATCGCAAGATGAAGTAAAAATGTTGATAAACCAGTTGNNNNAATCTAAATCCTGCGAACTTGATATTTTGCCTACTAAGGTATTGAAATCATTCTTGGATGAACTGTTACCAAACATTACCCAGCTTGTAAATCTTTCTCTGACACAGGGAATTTTCCCCGCCAAATGGAAGCGAGCCATAGTCAGACCTCTGTTGTAAAAAACTGGTCTTGAACTTACATTCGCAAATTATCGGCCAGTCAGTAATTTGTCCTTCTTGTCAAAATTATTCGAGAAATCTGCACTCTATAGACTGAATAAACACGTGAATGATTACAACCTTCTACCGAAGAATCAGTCAGCATATCGTCAGTCTCACTCTTGCGAGTCCGCCCTTCTCATGCTCGTGAATGACATTCTAGACGGAATGGAACATCAGGAGGTTACCGCGTTGATTGCTCTTGACTTAAGCGCCGCGTTTGATACTGTCGATCACTGTATTCTGTTGAATGTTCTTGAACGTCAGTATGGCGTCTGCGGATCGGCGCTCGAATGGGTCGATTCCTACTTGAGGCCTCGCAGTTGCAGAGTTACTGTCAACTCGATAGTTTCATCGGAACGGGAACTAGACTGTAGTGTTCCTCGAGGAAGTTGTCTTGGTCCATGGCTCTACCTGGCGTATGCTGGAACAATATTTGATATAGTGCCTCCATCGGTTACTGTTTATGGATTCGCTGATGATCATACAGCAAATAAGCGCTTCAAACCTACACCGTCAGAAGAAGCTAATGCCATTCAAGAACTCCAGAACTGTGCTATTGACATCAACAACTGGATGAACAATAATAAGTTGAAGATGAACAATTCGAAAACAGAATTTATTCTTTTTGGGAGTCGGTCTCAACTCGGCAAGTGTTACCAACGAAATTATTATTTGTGACGAAGTTATAAAATCGAAAAATTGTATTAGATATCTTGGTGCTTTTTTGGACGAGACTCTGAATTACAAAGAACATATTAAAAGAAAATGTAGAACAGCTATGCTTAATTATTTCAAGATAAAAAACATTCGAAAACATTTGTCAAAAGAAGCCACAGAAACTCTAGTTCTATCTTTAGTTATATCTCATTTGGATTATTGCAACGTTATTTTATATGGTATTCCTCTAAACGAATTGTTGAAACTTCAACGTATTCAAAACATGTGTGCCAAACTTGTATTGAATCGCTCAAAGTATGAGAGTTCTAAAAAAGCTTTATATGATTTACATTGGCTTCCAGTCAAAGCTAGGATAAGTTTTAAAATATTAATATAGATGTACAACTGTTCTGTTGGAAATGCACCATCATATTTAACTGAATTATTGTCTCCTCAAGTATCTAGACGTACGCTAAGGTCATCTGAGTCTTCTGCAGGTTGTTATGTTATTCCTTTTAATAAGAAGAGATCATTTTCCGATAGAAGTTTCAGTACAATTGGTCCAAAATTATGGAATGAGTTACCAGTTAGTCTGAGAAATTGTAAATCTGTAGATATTTTCAAACGTCAATTGAAGTCATTGTATTTTGAAGATTATTTTTCACTATTCTGAACTTCTTGATAGCTGTAGCTTTAACAGCCTAAGATGTCAGTAATATTGTATTGTATATTGTTTTTGTACAGTTATGTTCATTGTATATTTTTATCTTTTTATTTTATTTTATTTTGCATTGTAAAACGCCATTGAATATGCATTGTATGTGTAGAAATAGGCGTTTAATCAAATTTTAAAGTTTAAGTTTAAAGTTTAAAGAAATGTCAGTTGAATAGTGAAAAAATATTAAAAACATTGAAGAAAGGCAAGTCGAATAGTGATAAGATTTGGAAAATATGGAAGAAAAGTAGGTTGAATAGTGATAAGATTTGAAAAATATTGAAGAAAAGTAGGTTGAATAGTGAAATTATATTGAAAATATGGGAAAAAGGCAAGTCAAATAGTGAAAAGATTTGGAAATACAGAAGAAAATTGTGAAATTATATGGAAAATATGTAAGAAAAATAAGTCGAATAGTGAAAAGATATGGAAATTATGGAAAAAAGGTAAGTAAATTGTGAAAAGTTATTAAAAATATGGAAGAAATGTAAGTTGAATAGTGAAAAGATATAAAAAAAACATTGAAGAAAGGCAGGTCGAATAGTGATAAGATTTGGAAAATATGGAATAAAAGTAGGTTGAATAGTGAAAAGATATGGAAATTATGGGAAAAAGGTAAGTAAATTGTGAAAAAGATATTAAAAATATAGAAGAAAGACAAGTCGAATAGTGATTAGATTTGGAAAATATGGAAGAAAAGTAGGTTGAATAGTGAAAAGATATGGGAAATACAAAAGACCATTCGGAACTATTCGACACAGAGTAGGTGTATTGTAACTGATACAAAATACCAT
Organism: Gigantidas platifrons; assembly: GCA_002080005.1. Classification (NCBI taxonomy): domain Eukaryota; kingdom Metazoa; phylum Mollusca; class Bivalvia; order Mytilida; family Modiolidae; genus Gigantidas; species Gigantidas platifrons. Next base: position 78,967 of record MJUT01006594.1, on the reverse strand, counting down.
TCGGAACTATCCGACACAGAATAGGTGTATTGTAAATGATAAAAAAAAGTATGGGAAAAAAAGTACGGTAAAAAAAATTAAGGGAAAAAAAATACTGAGTTAAAAGAATGGGAAAAAAGTACGGGGAAAAAAAAAAGTACGCGAAAATAAAAATGAAAAAAGGTACGTGAAAAAAAGTACGCGAAAAAAAAACAGTTCTGGAAAAAAAGAACGGGAAACCTGGTTGCGCATGCGCACAGCCCTTCGGAGTGACATACGGTAGCCATGGTACTTGTACTATAGTACTACTCCTATAATAAGGGGAAAATGACGTCACAATAGAAATAAACGCGGGGAAAAATGACTTCCGATCACGTGACTGACGTCACTTCCGGTAAATCCACCACATGGATCCACCACAAATAATAATTTGTCCGTTCCCATATACTACTTAAGGAATAACAGTACTGTATTTGAAGAGTTGGAGGTGTCAATTGTGGATTTGACGGTTGCAAATGCCGTTTTACTGGCGACGCGAAGCGGAGCCAGTAAAACTGATATTTGCGTCCGTCAAATCCACAATTGACACCGACAATATATGTATAGTATATGGGCACGGAGAAATTATTATTTGGGGTGGATCCATGTGGTGGATCTACCCGAAATGACCAGAAGTGACGTCGGTCACGTGACCGGAAGTGAGGTCATTTTTACCGCCATTTATTTCTATTGTGACGTCATTTTTCCCTTACTATAGTAGTAGTACCATAGTACAAGTACCATAGTACAAGTACCATAGTACAAGTACCATGGTTACCGGATGTCACTCCGCATGCGCAACCGGGTTTTCCTGACTTTTTTCCCGTACTGTTTTTTTTTCGCGCACTTTTTTTTATTATTTATTTTCACGTACTTTTTTTTTCACGTACTTTTTTTTGCGTGTTTTTTTTTTCGCGTACATTTTTTTCCCGTACTTTTTTTCCCATACTTTTCTCTCCGTACTTTTTTTCCCTTACTTTTTTTTTAAATCCTTTACAATACACCTATTCTGTGTCGGATAGTTCCGAATGGTCTTTTGTATCAGTTACAATACACCTACTCTGTGTCGAATAGTTCCGAATCGTCTTTTGTATTTTCCATATCTTTTCACTATTCAACCTACTTTTCTTCCATATTTTCCAAATCTTATCACTATTCGACTTGTCTTTCTTCCATATTTTTAATATCTTTTCACATTTCAACTTACTTTTCTTCTGTATTTTCCAGATATTTTCACTATTCAACTTACATTTCTTCCATATTTTTCATATCATTTCACAATTTATTTACCTTTTTCCCATAATTTCCATATCTTTTCACTATTCAACCTACTTTTCTGCCATATTATCCAAATCTTATCACTATTCGACTTTCCTTTCTTCCATGTTTTTTTTATCTTTTCACATTTCAACTTACTTTTCTTCTGTATTTTCCAAATATTTTCACTATTCAACTTACATTTCTTCAATATTTTTAATAAATTTTCACAATTTACTTACCTTTTTACCATAATTTCCATACCTTTTCACTATTCAACTTACTTTTCTTACATATTTTCCATATCATTTCTCAATTTTCTTCTGTATTTTCCAAATCTTTTCACTATTTGACTTGCCTTTTTCCCATATTTTCCATATAATTTCACTATTCAACCTACTTTTCTTCCATATTTTTCAAATCCTATCACCATTCAACTTGCTTTTCTTCTATATTTTTCATATCTTATCACTATTCAACTTACTTTTCTTCCTTATCATTTCACATTTCAACTTACTTTTCTACCATATTTTCCATATCATTTCACTATTCAACCTACTGTTCTTCCATATTTTCCAAATCTCATCACTGTTCAACCTACTTTTCTTCCATATTTTCCAAATCTTATCACTATTCGACTTGGGTTTCTTCTGTATTTTCCAAATTTTTTCACTATTCAACTTACCTTTCTTCCATGTTTTCCCTGTCATTTCACTATTCTACTTACCTTTCTTCCATATTTTCCCTATTATTTCACTATTCAACTTACTTTTCTTCCCCATTTTCCAAAGTTGAAATTTGAAAAGATAGGGTAAATATGGAAGAAATTTAAGATGAATAGTGAAAATATTTGGAAAATATAGAAGAACGGCAAGTCGATTAGTTAAAAGATATGGACAATACAGAAGAAACCCAATCGAATAGTGATAAGATTTGGAAAATATGGAAGAAAAGTAGGTTGATTAGTAAAAAGATAGGGAAAATACAGAAGAAAAGTAAGTTGAATAGTGAAAAGATTTGGAAAATGGGGGAGAAAAGTACGTTGAATACTGAAATGATAGGGAAAATATGGAAGAAACGTAAATTGAATAGTGAAATAATAGGGAAAACATGGGAGAAAAGTAAGTTGAATAGTGTAAAAATTTGGAAAATAGAGAAGAAACCCAAGTCGAAAAGTGATAAGATTTTTTAAAATATGGAAGAAAAGTAGGTTGAATAGTGATAAGATTTAGAAAATATGGAAGAAAAGTAGGTTGAATAGTGAAAATATATGGAAAATATGGAAGAAAATTAAGTTGAATAGTGAAAAGATAAGGAAAATACAGGAAAAAGGAAGTTGAATAGTGAAATGATTTGGAAAATATGGAAGAAAGCCAAGCTGAATAGTGAAAAGATAGGGAAAAAATTAAAGAAAAGTAGGTTGAATAGTGAAAAGAGTTGAAAATGGGGAAGAAAAGTAAGGTGAATAGTGAAATAATATGGAAAATACAGAAGAAAAGTAAGTTGAATTGTGAAAAAATTTGGAAAATACAAAAGAAACGCCACTTGAATAGTGAAAAGATTTGGAAAATATGGAAGAAAAGTAGGTTGAAAAGTGATAAGATAGGGAAAAAAACGGAAGAAAAGTAAGTTGAATAGTGAAAAGATTTGGAAAATATGGAAGAAAAGTAAGTCGAATAGTGAAATGATAGGGAAAATACGAAGAAAGGTAAGTCGAATAGTGAAATGATAGGGAAAATATGGAAGAAATGTAAGTCGAATAGTGAAATGATAGGGAAAACATGGGAGAAAAGTAAGTTGAATAGTGTGAAAATTTGGAAAATATGGAAGAAAAGTAAGTTGAATAGTGAAAAGATTTGGAAAATGAGGAAGAAAAGTAAGTTGAATAGTGAAATGATAGGGAAAATATGGAAGAAAGGTAAGCTGAATATTGATAAGATTTTGAAAATACGGAAGAAAAGTAGGTTGAATAGTGATAAGATTTGGAAAACACAGAACAAAAGTAGGTTGGATAGTGGAAAGATTTGGAAAATATTGAAGAAAAGTAGGTTGAATTGTGAAAAGATAGGGTAAACATCGAAGAACGGTAAGTTGAACAGTGAAAAATTTGGAAAATACAGAAAAAACCCAAGATAGGGAACATATGGAAGAAAGGCAAGTCGAATAGTGATAAAATTTGGAAAATACAGAAAAAACCCAATCGAATAGTGATAAGATTTGGAAAATATGGAAGACAAGTAGGTTGAATTGTGAAAGAGAGGGAAAATATGGAAGACACTCAAGTCGAATAGTGAAATGATAGGGAAAATATGGAAGAAAGGTAAGTCGAATTGTGAAACGATAGGGAAAACATCGAAGAAAGGTAAGTTAAATAGTGAAATGAAATGGAAAATATGGTAGAAACCGAAGATAGGGAAAATATGGAAAAAAGGGAAGTCGAATAGTGATAAAATTTGGAAAATGCAGAAGAAAAGTAGGTTGAATTGTGAAAAGATAGTGAAAATATGGTAGAAAAGTAAGATGAATAGTGAAATTATATGGAAAATATAGAAAAAAGGCAAGTCAAATAGTGAAAAGATTTGGAAATACAGAAGAAAATTGTGAAATTATATGGAAAATATGTAAGAAAAGTAGGTTGAATAGTGAAAAAATATGGAAATTATGGGAAAAAGGTAAGTAAATTGTGAAAAGACATTAACAATATGGAAGAAAGAAAAGTAGAATAGTGATCAGATTTGGAAAATATGGAGGAAAAGTAGGTTGAATAGTGAAAAGATATGGAAATGATGGAAAAAAGGTAAGTAAATTGTGAAAAGATATTAAAAATATGGAAGAAATGTAAGTTGAATAGTGAAAAGATATTAAAAACATTGAAGAAAGGCAGATCGAATAGTGATAAGATTTGGAAAATATGGAAGAAAAGTGGGTTGAATAGTGAAAAGATTTGGAAAATGGGGGAGAAAAGTACGTTGAATACTGAAATGATAGGGAAAATATGGAAGAAACGTAAATTGAATAGTGAAATGATAGGGAAAACATGGGAGAAAAGTAAGTTGAATAGTGTAAAAATTTGGAAAATAGAGAAGAAACCCAAGTCGAATAGTGATAAGATTTTTTAAAATATGGAAGAAAAGTAGGTTGAATAGTGATAAGATTTGGAAAATATGGAAGAAAAGTAGGTTGAATAGTGAAAATATATGGAAAATATGGAAGAAAATTAAGTTGAATAGTGAAAAGATAAGGAAAATACAGGAAAAAGGAAGTTGAATAGTGAAATGATTTGGAAAATATGGAAGAAAGCCAAGCTGAATAGTGAAAAGATAGGGAAAATATGAAAGAAAAGTAGGTTGAATAGTGAAAAGAGTTGAAAATGGGGAAGAAAAGTAAGGTAAATAGTGAAATAATATGGAAAATACAGAAAAAAGTAAGTTGAATTGTGAAAAAATTTGGAAAATACAAAAGAAACGCCACTTGAATAGTGAAAAGATTTGGAAAATATGGAAGAAAAGTAGGTTGAAAAGTGATAAGATAGGGAAAATACGGAAGAAAAGTAAGTTGAATAGTGAAAAGATTTGGAAAATATGGAAGAAAAGTAAGTCGAATAGTGAAATGATAGAGAAAATACGAAGAAAGGTAAGTCGAATGGTGAAATGATAGGGAAAATATGGAAGAAAGGTAAGTCGAATAGTGAAATGATAGGGAAAACATGGGAGAAAAGTAAGTTGAATAGTGTAAAAATTTGGAGAATATGGAAGAAAGGTAAGTCGAATAGTGAAATGATAGGGAAAATATGGAAGAAAAGTAAGTTGAATAGTGAAAAGATTTGGAAAATGAGGAAGAAAAGTAAGTTGAATAGTGAAATGATAGGGAAAATATGGAAGAAAGGTAAGCTGAATATTGATAAGATTTTGAAAATACGGAAGAAAAATAGGTTGAATAGTGATAAGATTTGGAAAACACAGAACAAAATTAGTTTGGATAGTGGAAAGATTTGGAAAATATTGAAGAAAAGTAGGTTGAATTGTGAAAAGATAGGGTATACATCGAAGAACGGTAAGTTGAACAGTGAAAAATTTGGAAAATACAGAAAAAAACCCAAGATAGGGAACATATGGAAGAAAGGCAAGTCGAATAGTGATAACATTTGGAAAATACAGAAAAAACCAAATCGAATAGTGATAAGATTTGGAAAATATGGAAGACAAGTAGGTTGAATTGTGAAAGAGAGGGAAAATATGGAAGACACTCAAGTCGAATAGTGAAATGATAGGGAAAATATGGCAGAAAGGTAAGTCGAATTGTGAAACGATAGGGAAAACATCGAAGAAAGGTAAGTTAAATAGTGAAATGGAAAATATGGTAGAAACCGGAGATAGGGAAAATATGGAAAAAAGGGAAGTCGAATCGTGATAAAATTTGGAAAATGCAGAAGAAAAGTAGGTTGAATTGTGAAAAGATAGTGAAAATATGGTAGAAAAGTAAGATGAATAGTGAAATGATAGGGAAAATATAGAAGAAAGGTAAGTTGAATAGTGAAATGATTTGGAAAATGGGGAAGAAAAGTAAGTTGAATAGTGAAATGATAGGGAAATTATGGAAGAAAGGTAAGTCGAATAGTGAAATGATACGAAAACATGGAAGAAAGGTAAGTTGAATTGTGAACAAATTTGTAAAATACAGAAGAAACCCAAGTCGAATAGTGATAAGATTTGGAAAATATGGAAGAAAAGTAGGTTGAATAGTGAAAAAATATGGAAATTATGGGAAAAAGGTAAGTAAATTGTGAAAAGACATTAAAAATATGGAAGAAAGAAAAGTAGAATAGTGATCAGATTTGGAAAATATGGAGGAAAAGTAGGTTGAATAGTGAACAGATATGGAAATGATGGAAAAAAGGTAAGTAAATTGTGAAAAGATATTAAAAATATGGAAGAAATGTAAGTTGAATAGTGAAAAGATATTAAAAACATTGAAGAAAGGCAGGTCGAATAGTGATAAGATTTGGAAAATATGGAAGAAAAGTAGGTTGAATAGTGAAAAGATATGGAAATTATGGGAAAAAGGTAAGTAAATTGTGAAAAGATATTGAAAATATGGAAGAAAGACAAGTCGAATAGTGATAAGATTTGGAAAATATGGAAGAAAAGTAGGTTGAATAGTGAAAAGATATGGAAATTATGGGAAAAAGGTAAGTAAATTGTGAAAAGACATTAAAAATATGGAAGAAAGAAAAGTCGAATAGTGATAAGATTTGGAAAATATGGAAGAAAAGTAGGTTGAATAGTGAAAAGATATGGAAATGATGGAAAAAAGGTAAGTAAATTGTGAAAAGATATGGAAATGATGGAAAAAAGGTAAGTAAATTGTGAAAAGATATTAAAAATATGGAAGAAATGTAAGTTGAATAGTGAAAATATATTAAACATTGAAGAAAGGCAAGTCGAATAGTGATAAGATTTGGAAAATATAGAAGAAAAGTAGGTTGAATAGTGAAATTATATGGAAAATATGAAAAAAAGGCAAGTCAAATAGTGAAAAGATTTGGAAATACAGAAGAAAATTGTGAAATTATATGGAAAATATGTAAGAAAAGTAAGTTGAATAGTGAAAAGATATGGAAATTATGGAAAAAAGGTAAGTAAATTGTGAAAAGTTATTAAAAATATGGAAGAAATGTAAGTTGAATAGGGAAAAGATATTAAAAACATTGAAGAAAGGCAGGTCGAATAGTAATAAGATTTGGAAAATATGGAAGTAAAGTAGGTTGAATAGTGAAAAGATATGGAAATTATGGGAAAAAGGTAAGTAAATTGTGAAAAGATATCAAAAATATGGAAGAAAACCAAGTCGAATAGCGATAAGATTTGGAAAATATGGAAGAAAAGTAGGTTGAATAGTGAAAAGATATGGAAATTATGGAAAAAAGGTAAGTAAATTGTGAAATGTTATTAAAAATATGGAAGAAATGTAAGTTGAATAGTGAAAAGATATTAAAAACATTGAAGAAAGGCAAGTCGATGTAAGTTGAATAGTGAAAAGATATTAAAAACATTGAAGAAAGGCAAGTCGAATAGTGATAAGATTTGGAAAATATGGAAGAAAAGTAGGTTGAATAGTGAAAAGATATGGAAATTATGGGAAAACGATAAGTAAATTGTGAAAAGATATTAAAAATATGGAAGAAAGACAAGTCGAATAGTGATAAGATTTGGAAAATATGGAAGAAAAGTAGGTTGAATAGTGAAAAGATATGGAAAATACAAAAGACCATTCGGAACTATTCGACACAGGGTAGGTGTATTGTAACTGATACAAAATACCATTCAGAACTATCCGACACAGAATAGGTGTATTGTAAATGATAAAAAAAAAGTACGGGAAAAAAAAGTACGGTAAAAAAAATTAAGGGAAAACAAATACGGAGAAAAAAGAATGGGAAAAAAGTACGGGGAAAGAAAAAAGTACGCGAACAAATAAATAAAAAAAGTACGTGAAAAAAGAAAAGTATGGGAAAAAAAGTACGCAAAAAAAAACAGTACGGGAAACCTGGTTGCGCATGCGCACAGCCCTTCGGAGTGACATACGGTAGCCATGGTACTTGTACTATAGTACTACTCCTATAGTAATGGAAAAATGACGTCACAATAGAAATAAACGAGGGAAAAAATTACTTCCGGTCACGTGACTGACGTCATTTCCGGTAAATCCACCACATGGATCCACCACAAATAATAATTTGTCCGTTCCCATATACTGATTAAGGAATAACAGTACTGTATTTGAAGAGTTGGAGGTGTCAATTGTGGATTTGACGGTTGCAAATGCCGTTATACTGGCGACGCGAAGCGGAGCCAGTAAAACAGATATTTGCGACCGTCATATCCACAATTAGCTACTTAAGCAAAGAAAACTGAAATGCTCACAAAATCATAAAATAAATCAGTAACCAGCTTGTGTCAATGCAACGTTCCTTGTAAACTACGTCACCGGATGATGACAAATTACAAAAGTCAAAGTCGATAGATGTTTGTCTTAAGTATTTTTTCCGGAAAAAGTTATATGTCAAGAAACAGTTCTAGCATTTTTATGTTTGTATTCGCCATGGTCATAAAATGAACATAAAGCAAGACATGAGATAATTATTTCTTAAATCAGATAAAACTAATTTTCATCGTTATCAATTTTTATAACGTTTCTGTAGCGATATTTATTCTCGTAAATAATAGCTGGAAGTAATTGGAACAGCACCCAAAAATAACTTCTGTCTAGGTACGCTTGAATGCATAAAATTACCGTAAATGCCCTGTCAGAATCGAAATAATTCTCGGATGCCGGATTCTATCCATATTTTAACATGGGTAGGCATTATATTTGTCAAGATTTTACACTTCGCTATCGCTCGGTGTAAAATAATGACAAATATAATGCCTACCCATGTTAAAATAAGCATAGAACCCGGCATCCGAGAATTATTTCTTAAACAATAAATCTTTCTCTATGACTACATCATGTATGTCTTATTTGTGTTGTTTGTTTTATTGCTTTTAATGATGTCCTTCACGGGTTGTCTTTCACAACATTCTTCTGAGCATCGATCAATCAAGGCACTAACCCACCAGATTGGAAAGAAGCCTTTATTGTACCAATCTTCAAGAAAGGAGATAAATCACATGCATCCAGCTATCGCACAGTTGCATTGACTGTCGTAACATGTAAATCTTAATTTGCAGTAGTGTTGCCAAGCACCTTTAAACCCTAGGCATCCTATATGACGCTCAACTTGGAGTAAGAGAGAACCGTTATTGCTGATCCTCGATCACAATTTAGGACTAGGCAAAGCATATTCATCTTGCTGAGCAAATTGACGTGATCTGCCAGACTTTTTGAAGGCATTTTATAAGGTCACGCATGAGAGACTACTATATAAAGCTCAGTACTATGGCATCAACGTGTCGACTTGTCAGTGGATTAGGGACTTTTAAAGCTCTAGAAACCAGAGAGTACTCGTGGATGGGGGATCATCACACACTGCACCTGTCCAATCCGGAGTTACTAAAGGAAGTGTACTTGGGCCCCTCATTTTTTCAATCTGTTTATAAATGACCCCACCCCAGACTACGTACAGTCATCTACAGTTCGCCTATTTTCCGATGACTGCATATTACATAGAAAGATCCAAAATGAAGCAGACTCGAAACTACTGCAGGTAGATATGAACCACTTGCTCAGAAAAAAATCTGACTGGCAAATAGTTTATCCACGGTTTGTAGTCGAGGTTCGTGTAACTCAATCTTTAGTTTTCTGCATAGTGCATTGTAGATCATTGTTTGTCTTTTGTCCTTTGTCTTTTGACCATTGGTTTACAGCTTTTGATTACCTATTTGGTGTCTTAAAACTTTACATATTGCTCGCGTGACGTTAAACACCAACCAATCAATAAGTCGTACTATAATCGACTATTCCGTCGTATAATTTCTATTGTTATCAGGAAAAATAGAATTTGTTCGATATTCAAGATATCTTGTGACCATATTTTAAAGTCCAAGGTCATTAGTTCATGTAAAAGGTCATAGATAGAACACGAATCTATCATGTACTTGGGGAGCACTTATTTAAAGGAGTTTCACCGTCATACCTAGTTAAGCAATGCGAACTTACATTAAGAACATTTGAGAAAGATATGAATATGTTTCTAAAGGTTGGTCTTGTCCAAAACAACATGCACAAAAAATAAGATCTTATATCTCTACAGTCTTGGTGGCTTATATTTTTGATTGTAACCCTTAATTGGAATGTTGGATTGTAACCCTTGGTTTGTACTTTGGTTTGAAAAATTCCATAACATTACGACAACTACGTGGTGTCACACACATATATATATATATATACTTTTTGGGAATGTTTTTGTCCAATCTGANAAGTCGTATAATTTCTATTGTTATCAGGAAAAATAGAATTTGTTCGATATTCAAGATATCTTGTGACCATATCTTAAGTTGTCAATAGTCCAAGGTCATTAGTTCATGTAAAAGGTCATAGATAGAACACGAATCTATCATGTACTTGGGGAGCACTTATTTAAAGGAGTTTCACCGTCATACCTAGTTAAGCAATGCGAACTTACATTAAGAACATTTGAGAAAGATATGAATATGTTTCTAAAGGTTGGTATTGTCCAAAACAACATGCACAAAAAAATAAGATCTTATATCTCTACAGTCTTGGTGGCTTATATTTTTTATTGTAACCCTTAATTGGAATGTTGGATTGTAACCCTTGGTTTGAACTTTGGTTTGAAAAATTCCATAACATTACGACAACTACGTGGTGTCACACACATATATATTTATACTTTTTGGGAATGTTTTTTGTCCAATCTGACATAGAAATGTTGTCAAAATAGCAAAACAAAGGACAGAAATGATTTATATATTACACCTGCAAGCAAAACAAACAACGCGGGAAAATAATTGCGTGAAATGAAATATTATATATATTTTGTTTATTAATTTTATTAATTTTATCAAATTAGCAATTATTTTCAAGGTAAATTATTTACTTTGATTTTAATTCAAAGTGAAATTCTAGCAATTGCGCTATATCTATTTTAGTGAAATTTTTTTTTATTTAACACATGTGTTCGTTTCCATGTAAATCCCTAAGTATATTTTTAGATTTAGTAGTATTTCAAAATAATAACTGAAAGCGTGATTTCTCCACATGATCTTGAACCCCACCTATATATATGTATTCGCTATCACTTAACCAGGAGGTGAATTTTCATGACGTATGTCCTCAATTTATCTTTAGTTATAATTGTATTTTAATTGAATATTAATAGTCGAAATGAAAGTGTGTATTGCTTTATTCGCATTATTTGGTACGTATGCTTAACCTCAAATAAAATCATGGTTTAGGTCAAGGCCAGTCTGGTAGTGTCATTAATTTTTAGGCATAATGTAGAATGTTAAATTTTTGCGAAGGAGTAATTAAGATGTTAAATCTTTGCGAAGCATTGTATAAGATGTTAAATGTTTGCGAAGAATTGCATAAGATACACAATTTTTGCGAAGCATTATGTTAAATTATGAGAATATTATTGTTTGAGGGGCATAATGAAGATGTGATTTTATCGAAGAACTATTGTTCGGGAGCATAATGTGAAAATTGTTCTTTGAATGGCATAATATCTTATGTTAAATTTTGTGAATATTATTGGTTTGGAGTCATAATGTTAAATGTTATATTTTGGGAATCATTTCTTGGGGAGATAAGGTAGTGGAGGATTTATTATGTATAATTCCCAATTGTTCAATATATTGTTTCTATGTTTTTATTTTACACATTTGCTTATTTGTTTTTCAATAAAAATATAAAACAATAAATTGGGGGGTTATATTTCACAAATGTTTTATATTCTGTGGAGTGATTTTATGCCATGATTACTAAAGGATGCAAAGAACATACAGCGTACAACCATAATCCATTCCTAAGAAACTGAGTCCAGGGAGATTTATGGCTTTTGCGTTTAACACCACTTTCAACAATATTTCAGTTATATCTTGGTGATCACTTTTATTGTTGGTGGAAACTGAAGCACCCGAAGAAACCCACCGACGACCTACCGCAAGTTGCTGACAAACTTTATCACAAAATGTTGTATCGGGTACACTCACAACTTCAGTGTGGTGATATACACTGATTGCACAGGTAGTTGTAAATCCAACTACCATACGATCACGACCATGACGGCCCATGGAACTCCGGGGGTATGGAAGTACCACGTTCTTTCTCCGTTATTGGTTACATTCCCACCGAAAGAGTCGTCAGCTAGTTGCATGAGACGATTTAAATACACAACTTGCCCATAGCTCTGGCGGAACTCCTTTTGGTATCTTCAAACTCTCTTTGTGATCTGTTCGTTTCAAGGGAAACTTATCCTTCATCTCTCCTTGTACGCGCGGCAATCAAAACATCCGTCAATAGGTCCATCTCTGTGGCACCATTGGTCGTCATTGTTTTTAAACGTATTATCGTCAAAAATATAGCTGAAAAAACTGCACACTTGACATTAAGCAACAGCAACCAGCAATCTCAAACACTTGCTAATAGTTCAATTTAATTGTTGTATCTTTTTTAATTTGTTTCTATGGTGATACACTGACATTAGGAAATGAAGAAAAAAAATAATGAAACGTTTTAATTAGATTGCTCATTGCTGCACGTTCTCTGTAAAGTTCGAGTGTCGAACTCGTTATGGTTGAGTTGTCAATATTATTTTGTTCCACACAAACTGACAAAGCGATGAACCTGTGTTCCCTCGGACAACAGAAAAGTTAGAATGTTTTTTCGACCCCATTCTATTATAAATGTTGCTTTATTGATAATATTCCGAATTATACTACAATAACAATTTACTACGTTAAATAGGTCAATGGATATTATTTATTTCACTTCAGCCATCGGTTTGGCCGCAGACCCAAATTGTCTGAGAGCATGTCCGATGATATACATGCCAGTTTGTGGCAGTAATGGTAAAACATATTCTAACACATGTGTAATGAGTGCAGCGGCTTGTGAGTAAGTACTATCATATACATTACTACACATATGTAGTAGGCACAGACGATTTGTTAGTAAGTATTGTCATATACATTCCAACACATATGTAATGGGTGCAGATGGTTGTTAGTAAGCAATGCCATATACATTCCAATACATGTGCAATGGGGGCAGACGGTTGTGAGTAAGCAATGCCATATACATTCCGACACATGTGTAATGGGTGCAGACGCTTGTGAGTATATATTGACATATACATACCAACACATGTGCAATGGGTACAGATGATTGTGAGTATATATTACAATATACATTCCAACACCTGTGTAATGGGTACAGACACGTGTGAGTACGTATTTGCCATATACATTATAAGGTGTGTGGCCATGTGCATTCAAACACATGTGTAATGGGTGTAGACGCTTGTGAGTAAGTGTGACAATATAATTGCAACACATGTGTAATGGGTGTAGACGCTTGTGAGTAAGCATGGTCATATAATTCCAACACATGGGTACTGGGTTTAGACGCTACCGAGTAAGCATTGCCATCAAAATTCCAACACACGTGTAATGGGTGTGGACGCTTGTGAGTAAGCCTGGCCATATAATTCCAACACATGAGTACTGGGTGTAGACGCTTCTGAGTAAGCATGGCCATATAATTCCAACATATGGGTACTGGGTGTAGACGCTTGTGATTAAGCATGGCCATATAATTCCAACACATGTGTAATGGGTGTAGACGCTTGTGAGTAAGCATGGCCATATAATTCCAACACATGGGTACTGGGTGTAGACGCTTGTAAGTATTGTCATAAGCATTATGTGTTATAGGCATAGATGCCTGTGAGTACAGTTTTTTCGGTATTCAGAGTTGAAGGTCACACAGTAGTGTAATTAACCTTGTTGTGGTTTGTTCAATTCTCGATCATTAGTAATTTCGTTCTTTCCAGATGCTATATATGAACCAATAGATAGGAAGGAGCAACTACCAACATGAATAATGATATGTCCAAATATGTTACTGAAATATTCACAATAGGCTTAACATGAAATTACAATTGAATTCAAATTTATTGTTGCTGATAGATGAAGTCTTCAATACTATATGGCAATCCAATCGAGATTAGTCATTTCAATACGAATTACCTTAAATGACAAATTTCCATAATCTAGAGTATTATACTTCATCATCAGATGGATCAGATACAGTTTAATGGCTTTGGCATAGATTACGAATCAGGTTCGAAGCCATTCGACCTACTCGTCAGTACCCTAATGTACACTCTTATTTCATTTTGAAATGACATCAATTCATAACAGAGCTTTCTCTGCGTATTTCCTTTCAGGACAAAGACTAGCATTACAATGGCTAGAAATGGACCATGCGAAAAGATGGTCGCAGCAAGTAAGTTTTTTTTCTGTTATCAAGGTCTGTTTCTGTCGTGTAAAATTACATGTAGTGAACATCAACAATACAATTGTGTCTTTCCTATTAACTTTTTTCTTTTAATGGATAGTGGTGTGTGTGTTTTGCAGATGAAAGTCATATAAGAGGAAACAACAACTGTCATTAATATAACTACTTTCTAAATTCGTTTTCAGACATGCATGGTTTCAAAATCACATGTAAATCCTTCGTGTATGTTAAAAAATATACTGTAATACACGTTTTGCTTTTATTTCTTTCTAGCAACAACATGGGAACCAATGACGACAACACAAGCTCTTAATACAAAATGCTTGACAATCTGCCCAATGATCTGGTTCCCTAGCTGTGTGTGGTAGTGATGGTAAAACATACGGAAACGAATGTGAAATGAAGTCACGAGCCTGCATGTAAGTTGGGCTGTTCCCAAAAATACACTTTTTTCACAACGCTGCATTTTCTCATGTCAATTTACTGTTATAGTATGTACAATTTAAAATAAGAATATGTGTGTAAGACATGATGAAATACATTTTGGTACCATTAAATTGTACCGTTGTCCAAATCGACAGGATTAAATAAGTTCCTTTTCACTGTTTGTGTATTTGCGATGCTTTGAAATAAACGGTCAAGAAAACCGAATAGACAATCAATCAAGATTAGACAATCCAGAGACTCTGGCAACATTGGACACAAGACACAGAACTGGATAGACAAAATCAAAAAATACAATGCAAAGCACTAAAACGATGAGCGACACGGAACCCGGAAAAAAAGGGCTTCATTCAGCTAGTCCAGAAGGATTTGCGGTTGTTGTTTCGTATGCAATTTGTTTTTGCATTGAAAATACATTAATCAAGCGTTATTGAACTGATAATAAAAATGAACATATACCTCATTGATATGCACGATAGGTTTCCGGAATAAGTCAAAAGATCAAAAAACCAAATAATTCAAAAGTTTTTTGAAGCAATAAAACCAATTGGACTAAACAGGATAACCATATTACCTGTATACATGTTTAATATTTCACTTATTAATATTTCAGGGCTAAATCAACGATTACAAGAGCACACCAAGGACCGTGTTAAATAAAAGTTTGTCTGAATTATATTTTAACGTTTGAGTTATACTTCACCCTATAGTTTATCAGGAAAACCCTAACTTGCTTTGTGGAATAACAACTTCATGATGGGTGTCCATAATATCAGCTGGTTTCATAAACGGTTGCTTGAGAGTTCGCTTTGTTTGTGATTCAGTTCGTTTGGTTTGTGAGACATTGGTGATTTTGTCCTTTATCTTTTGGCTATTGTGTTGTCTGTCCTTTCTAGATATACGGATTCTGATTACCCCTTTAATAACTGCAAACTATTATTGTGTTTGTCCTGTTGTTGTATACATTTTTGTATATAGCCCGCCTTATTCCTATTACTCAGATCTAGAATTTGTCTTGTCACTAAAAACAAACTTAAAGATCAGATACCGTTATATATTTGCGCTATACTTAGTGACTGTCATTGAGGGACAGTCACATTTCATAATGTATGATGAGAGTGAGGACCCTTTTTTCTGTAGTAATTTCTCATTTATTGCGTAGTAATAATGCTACATATACATGTAGTGCATACAGGCTAAACATTATATTTTTACCCCGTTCTCCATATGGTGAGTTGGTTATTAGCGGATTTTTGGGATAATTGAGGAGGAGAATTTCATAGATTTGGAAATTCGTGGGTAGCAATCGATTTATATGCATTGCCATAAGGTCGCAAATATCCGTTTAGCTAGATCCGTTACGGGTCTCTAGGTAAACTCAATTTGCAACCGTTAAACTGACGATTTACGTTCGCAAAGCTTAAAATACAGTTATCTCCTAATTTTCTGGAGCCACCAGTTTAAATTTAGCCGAGCACTTGTTGTCTCATTATATGATATTTTGCGTGAACAATCAAATAAATATGTTCATGTTATCCCTATTAGATGGGTGATATATGGAGAAGAGAATAGTCAAGGGACATTTGGCGTTACTCTCCGATTTGTTGGTATGATGTGGTGTGTGGGCACTTGTTCTGTTTCTCTGTTATGTGTCCATAGCATTAGTGCTTCGTATATAGTTTATCTCTTTATTTAAATATCTTCTATGTGTTTGACATTTTGAATTCGCCCTTCAAGCATTTTAGGAACATGTCTGACATTCTTTTCAAGTAGATCAACATCTGAAGATTGGAAATCATTAACCGTAATGGGTTGTCGTATCTTTCTCACAACACAATGAAATTTGATTTATTTTCTATTGTTCTGGTATTTCAAAAGCGAATATAAGCAAAGGGAATGTCGTAAGAGCCACTGCTTTCCAATTGTGAATTATTTACATAAGGAAGTTGCCAAAGGAGGGGGTAATCAAACACCATAAATCAGAGGACAGACAATAACAATGGTTGAAAGAAAAGGAACAAAAATGCACACAAATGTTGATATAACAATACACAGAAAACTAACGATTAAACAACATGAACCCAATTAGAAAAGAGAGTCAACTCATGTTCTCCGGATGGGTAGCAGTTCCTGCTACTATCGTAGTATCCTCCGTCTCGTTACTGTTGCAACAAAATTAGCTGAAAGTCCTGAGGGAAAATGGATGATCGTTATTTACTACGACAAACAGAACATACTGTGACAAAGATAATACATAACGATTAACCATCATCGTAGCACCCATCGGACTATGTTAACCATCATCGTAGCACCCGTCGGACTAGGTGATGACATCAATCTAACAACTGCACACCCTTATTAGCAATAACTCTCCATTAAGGGAATCATATCGAATGAACAGAGAAGAGTTTGAAGATACCAGAGTGTTAATCAAAATCAGTAAATCACAGAAGTATAGAAAACACAATGGTCAAAAGAAAAAGGACAAAAGTACAGAAAACACAATGGTCAAAAGAAAAAGGGCAAAAGGAAAACAACGAATCCGATCTACAAACATTACATAGAAGAAAAAAAAGATAGAGCAACACGAACCTCACTAAGATCAGGAATGTTTCGAAAGGATAAGCAGTGCATGCTCCAATAAATCATATTATATCGCACATGCAGGTCCGGTTGGAATGTTGTTACATATAAATTAAAAGTTCACAACGAATTCCTTGAAGTGCTTGAAAAAATTTCACTTTCGAATATACGTTAAGCGCATCACAGTACAAGGGGGTCTTGACTTTATTACATACGGGGAGATATGAAAAAAAAATGGAGACTATTGACATTATTAAATTGTGATTATAAAATAATTTCGAATCTTTTGGCCGAACGATTAAAAAATGTTTTAATTAAGCTAATTCATCCGGACCAAAAAGGGCTTATAAAGGGTCGAACATAAGTGAAGCAAACAGAATGATACAAGACATAATACAATACGTAGACGAAGAAAATGAAGAAGGCATAATAGTTTTCTTAGATCAACAAAAAGCATTCGATAGAATTGAATGGGGGTGAGTAGACTTCGTGTTAAAAGCATTCAACTTTGGTGAAAAATGTAGGGGGTGGATTCAAATGTTAGTTAAAAGTGCTACAACATCCATAAAGACAAATGGATTTGTTTCAAAATATTTCTCCATATCTTGTTCATGCAGACAGGGGTGTCCCGCCGCACTGCTAATATACATATTACAAGCCGAGCCCATGGCATGTGGAATTAGAGGAAATAATGGTATAAAGGGGATTAAATTACCAGTTGAACCGGGTGGGAAGGATTTAGAAACCAAAATTAGTGACGTTACGCGTGCTATTGGTGATACTTTGACTAAATAAAACATGAAATAACTAAAACGAACGTAGATTTTTTTTATTTGATGGATTTTGATTTCCGATACATGCTTGTATAGGGAATTATACGAATAATTGTTTTATTATATGGGATTAGGTTTATTTTTGCTTTTGAAAATTGAAAACGAATTTATTGGAAGAAAACGTCGTTAACGCACAATTTTCTCATGTAACGCATTACAAAATATCCGTATGTCTTTTACATTTTTCTCAGTAATAACCTAAAAATACGTTTTTCGGACCATTTTTTTTTTGCGGGACCGGAAGCAGAGTCAGCGTACTCTATGACCTCATTCACGATTTCTGATTAAAGCAATGCTTCAAGGAAAAAATCGGTAAGTTCATAGAAAGAAAAGAATGTAACACTGAAGGAAAAACATCTGCATGCCAAAAAAACTAGCTTTATTTCAGCTATGTTTTACAAAATTTTTTAAAAAAAAAGTATATATATCAAATGTCATTATCTTAAAAAACGAAAAAATCTTTTCAAAAATGATTTTTTTTAAAGAAAGCTAAAAAATATTCCTAAAGAAGTCAGGTCAACAAAAATCATGGAGTATAAACCTTTACACATTCGAAACTATATTTTTCGCTCATAATTTTCGTGCTAAATCCAAATATAAAAAAAATGTGCATTTTCAGCGGAAGAGAATGAACTTAACAAACTTTATGTCGGATAAAAATGACGATTTCTACGTAAAATTGTAGAAGTTCAACCAATTTGTCCAGTAAACGTTTTATCTTATCGACGACAAAATAACGTCGCGCTACATATAATCTTGCTATATTTTTCAAAGTTTTCTATTAAAATGAAAACAAATAAACAAAAACAAAAAGCGAAGCAAAAAACAAACAAACGATATCAAAACTTGAAAAACAACAAATAGAAAAGTGAAAACAAAATACAAAAACATACCAAAGCTGAAAAAATAATGTGTTTCCGCTTACTCGAGCGAATCTAATTAAAAAAATGAATTCAAGACCTTAATTGTGTGTGTCATTTTTGAACAAGCATTGCAACAAAAAATGTGTGCATTGTAGAAACTATAATTATATAATAGTTAAATAAATTCGCGAAATATAATTGATTTATATGAAAATTAAAAATGTGAACTGAATTATTTTAATTATAATTTCACTGGGATTATACATACGATATTACGATAAATTTTCAAGAATACAACGTATACAATCAATCAATAAACAAACAGAATATGATCATCTCATTTTAGAGCAACATATACTTTCAAAGAAAAAATTATAAAGTACAGTCACATAACATAAACAATAAATAAATACAAAAAGGAAATAAAAACGAAATAAAACAAAAAAGCAAATAAGCAAACAAACAAACATTGTACTAGTATGTTTGCAGCCGACATACATCTTTTCAATAAAGATGAACGTTAAGTTGAAAAATCTTTTGATATACTTTCAAAATATGAAAAGACATCCGGATCAAGAATTAATTATCAAAAAACAAAAGCTATTTCTATTGGCGCTGCTCGCAATAGAAAAACTGGAAACACTTACGCGTAATGAGACTAAGTCCTCAGCATTCCGTGGTATGTGACTGGAAACACTTACGTGTAATGAGACTAAATTCTCAGCCTTCCGTGGTATGACACAGGAAACACTTACGTGTAATGAGACTAAATCCTCAGCCTTCCGTGGTTTGTGACTGGAAACTTCCGTGTATTAAGGTGTAAAACCACTAATTAATTTCTTTAAGGTTTTCTACTAAATTTGTGTTTTTTCGAGCTTACCTGGTCATTTTATCTTAAGTTTAACCTTTCCAAGACCATATATTTTCTGAAATGTACAAGATTCCTCTACATTCTGTCAAAATATCAGGGCATGTTTAAAATCTTGCAGTGAAATGCCATGCTACGGAAAACACTTACTCTAAAAATAGCTCGGTCATCCCCAAGAAATTCAGTATTTATAGGTCATGCATCAAATCCTCGATAGAAGTATTAAAATACAACTATGTCCATCAAATTTGGGCTCAAAATAATCCCTATATATTCAACTTCAATTATCAATTTTAATTAGTCCATTCATTTCAGTAGTTTTCACAATACTACAAAGTGAAAGGAACTTTTTTCTTGAAAAGGGACTACTTTCGTATATGTTCCAAGCTCTGATTGATGAATTAGTGGTTTGACACCTTGAGACTAAATCCTCAGCCTTCCGTGGTTTATAACTGGAAACATTTACGTGTATTGAGACTAAATTCTCAGCCTTCCGTGGTATGTGACTGGAAACAATTACGTGTAATGAGACTAAATCCTCAGGCTTCTGTGGTTTGTGACTGGAAACTTACTTGTAATGAGATTAAATCTTCAGCCTTCCGTGGTTTGTGACTGGAAACAAGCATAATGAGACTAAATCCAGAACCTTCCGAGCTATGTGACTGGAAACACTTACGCATATTGAGACTAAATACTCACCATTCGGTGGTATGTGACTGGAAACACGTGTAATAAGACTAAATTCTCAGACTTCCGTGGTTTTTGACTGTAAACACTTAGGTGTAATAAGACCAAATCCTCAGCCTTTCTTGGTTTGTGACTGGAAAAACTTAAGCGTAATAAGACTAAAGCATCAACCTTCCGTGGTATGTGACTGGAAACACTTACGTGTAATGAGACTAAATCCTCAGCCTTCCGTGGTTTGTGACTGGAAACACTTCCGCGTAATGAGACTACATCCTCAGCCTTCCGTGGTTTGTGACTGGAAACACTTTTGTGAAATGAGACTAAATCCTCAGCCTTCCGTGGTATGTGACTGGAAACACTGACGTTTAATGAAACTAAATCCTCAGCCTTCCGTGGCTTCTGACTGCAAACACGTGTGATGAGACTAAATCATCAGCCTTCCGTGGTTTGTGACTGGAAACACATGTAATGAGACTAAATCCTCAGCCTTTCATGGTATGTGACTGGAAATATGTGTAATGAGACTAAATCCTCAGCCTTCCGTGGTTTGTGACTGGAAACAAGCGTAATGAGACTAAATCCTCAGCCTTCTGTGGTTTGTAACTGGAAACACTTACGTGTAATGAGACTAAATCCTCAGCATTCAGTGGTTTGTGACTGGAAACACTTACGTGTAATGAGACTACATCCTCAGCCTTCCGTAGTGTGTGACTGGAAACACTGACATGTAATGAGACTAAATCCTCAGCCTTCCATGGCTTGTGACTGGAAACACGTGTAAAGAGAATAAATCCTCAGCCGTCCGCTGCTTGTGACTGGAAACACTTACGTGTAATGAGACTAAATCCTCAGCCTTCGGTGGTTTGTGAATGTATTTTTAACAACTGAACTACACGTGCTTGTGAGCACCTGTCATTATTTTTACTGATATATAAATCTCAACTTGTAATTACAATAAACCTTTAAAATTGAGAGTTTAAGGTTATATGATATGATTGCACGGACAGTTTTTAAGTGGCAATAGTTTACAGGTTAAATGTATTTACTTCTCATGGTCATTCGAAGCTCAGTCACAGTGCAGTAAAGTTCGCTTTCATATAAAGCGATGTCGGAAAGCGGCAATAGTAATTCGGATAATCTGCAACCACAGCCACAAGTTGCAACAAATCAGCAGCAGCCCCCTGCACCTACTTCTGATATAGCGGACGCTTTTCATCTATTCCGTGATTATTAGACTATAAATTAATTGATTTGAAATCAGATTTGGCTTCCGAGCAGGACATATAATCGAAAAAAAAAATCAAGGAGGTGGCCGGCATTAAGTTCAAAAGAGGGAAACGGATTCAATATAGATTCAACGAAGAGATTCTCGGTAGCCTATTGAAAGTTCACAAGTACGTGATTGATTCGGCATCCGTTGGCATTATTTCCGAATTTATTTCCAAATTCAAGTCAAGAAATAAATTAATTAGAATTGCCGACTCCTCCGATTGGGGCTGGGCTACTGCTAAAGAATATCAGTCAAATGTCATCGTGGACTATTCGGATGTTGAAAAGGAAATTAGACAAGCCGAGGGCCGTGCCCTTAAATCCTTCAAAGACAGGTAAAAACCTCGTCCGTCCCCATATAATAGGCCTACTCAGACACCAGTTGAAACTGCTCCTAGCCCTGCATATTCTCAGCTTAATAGTCGCCAACAACATATGCAGCCCTTTCGTTCAGTCGCAGGGCCGCGTGCGCCGTCAGCATGGTACATGTGTCACCAATGCAAACAGTTTGGACACTGGAGGAAGAACTGTTCCCTCAACAAATTCCAGCAAGGTACCCAAAATAACACCCAACGTTTCTAACGTGGTATTTAATGATAAATATTGTATTGAGAGTAATTTTATTTTTCCGGAATGGGGGTCTGATGATTTTCTCGATTGTTCAATTTTCTTAGAAGAAGTAAGATTTTTTTTGAGAATTTAGAGAATAGTGTTTTCAAAGGAGTAAAGGGTAACTTGGTTAAACACATAGATATTTGGCATGGCATTGGCGCTTCCGATTTTGTTATTAATACTATTAAAGAAGGGTATAGTATCCCGTTTTTACAAAAACCTAAGCAAATGCATTGTAGAAATAATAAATCCGCATTCGTTCATGATAAATTCGTTGACGACGCTATCACGGAGTTATTAGAGTCAGGTTGCGCTAAGTTTGGACCGTTCAAATCTTACATAGAAAATCCTTTGAGTGTCGCTCTTAACAAATCTGTCAAACCTGGATTGATCTTAGACCTGAGTATTCTCAATAAAAATGTCAGAAAAGATCAGATCAAATTTGAAGACTGGAAAATTGCTATCCAATACTTTACTAAAGACCAATTCCTGTATAAATTTGACTTAAAAAGCGGTTATCACAATTTTGATATTTGTCCGCAACAGTAAATCAATAGTAATGATTCTTTTTACTTGGAAGAATCATTACTATTGATTTACTGTTTTAACGTTCGGTTTGTCTTCAGCACCTTATATTTTTTACAAATGTTTAAGAGAGATGGTCAAATATTGGCGTAGAAATTCTATAAAAAATAGTTCTGTATCTTGACGATGGTTTTGGAATGGTCCATGGTAAAGATGAATGTAACAAAGATGCTCTGTTTTTTAAAGAGAGTTTAATTTCTGTCGGTCTCTTGATAAATGAAAATAAATCTATTCTTTCTCCAGTTAAAGAGCTGGAGTGGCTTGGCATTATTTGGAATTCTTCTGAATTTTTAGTAAAAATTCCTGAAAGACGTATAGATGATATGATTGGAGCGTTAGAAATATGTTTATCAGACTTTTCATCTTTGACAGCCAGAAAATTAGCTCAGATTGTTGGTAGGATTATTTCTATGTCCCCTGTTATTGGCACCATTTCAAGGCTTATGACAAGCTATAGTTATATGTGTATAGAGGGCAGGATTACTTGGGATTCAATTTTAAACACGACATTCCCAGATTTAGTGTACGCTGAGTTTTTGTTTTGGTTCGAAAATATCATAAAAATCAATTTTAAGAAGCTCGATGTTTATTGCAAGTCTACTGCTATAGTTTTTCAAATGCCAGTAATGTCGCCTGTGGGGCTTACACTATTGATATAGATCATAAAATATTTCATCAAATGTGGAACGATTCTGAGACTCGAAAAGTTCGACGTGGAGAGAAATGAAAGCAATTGAGCAAGCTTTATTACCTTTAGAAATATTTTTGAAGGTAAAACATTGAAATGGTTTACAGATAACCAAAATTGTCTGGACATTTTCAAGTCAGGCAGTATGAAGTTTGAATTGCAAACCATTGCACAATCCATATTTTCTGTTTGTTCACAGCGAGGTATATCCATTGATATACAATGGATTCCTCGATCAGAAAATATGTTAGCAGATTACATTAGCAAAATGATCAACCACGAAGATTGGGGTGTTTCTTTTGAATTGTTTTCATTTTATTGATGAAATGTGGGGGCCTCACACTATTGATCGTTTTGCTAGTCAAATCAATAGAAAATTGCCTCGCTTTAATTCCCTGTTTTGGAACTCAACCAGTGAAGCTATAGACGGATTCATTCAAGATGGATCTCAAGAAAACAATTGGCTCGTACCGCCTATTTACTCAGTTCTCCGAGTTTTCAAACATTTAATAGCTTGTAAAGCAGCTGGTACTTTAATTGTCCCAAAGTGGACTTCTGCTGCGTTTTGGACTTATATTTTTCAAAAGGATTTAGTATTTCAGGCTCACGTAGTTGATGTGTTAGAATTTAATAACCTGTCTGGTATATTTATTCAAGGATCTAACCCAAATTCTATCTTTCGGTCGGACAGTTTGTCATCGTCAGTGTTGGCTATCAGAATTAAAGCTTCAATTTGAGACATGGCACTATGCACAATGCATTAGTAGCATGGTCCTTGTGGTTGACATGGCCTAAGCGGAGGCATGGTCTGAACGAAGCATGGACCTATGGTTTAGTACTATAGTAGGCACGGCTCGTATATTATTTAAGTGTTAAAATGTACAGAATTTTAGATTATTTTATGTTTTTATATTTGTATAACGTTTATACATTTTTCAGCCATCTTCCGATCTGATAGATGGAAGGAAATAGAACCCAACCTCAACAGTCATTTATCTGGTCTTGTGTGCAAATTACCACAGTACTGTTTATCTTCTAGAAGTGACAACACAACGAAAACTTACAAATATGTTGTTGATGCCTGGACAAAATGGTATGTATTTAACAATATTTGTAGTTTACCTGGTTCAGACATTCATATTTCACTCTATTTAATAGAAAACGCAGAATCTGCTCACTCAGATAGCAAGATTAATCATATTTTCTATGCCATAAGTTGGGCACATAAACTTGCTGGGTTACCAGATCCATGTAAATCAAATTTAGTTATTCCTGTGAGAGAAGGGGCTCTACGTTTGATTGGCCATTCTCTTAGTAAGAATGAGTCTATTACACCAGATATTTTGAAACATAGAGTGTTATTGTATGGTAAAGACAATGCCAACCTTAAGGATTTGAGAGAGTAAGATGTATTTGTCTCTTATCATTTTCAGGTTTTTGCACTTTTCTGAATTGGCTAATTTGAAGAGGAATAATATTACTTTCTTTGATTCTCATGTTTAGCTTTATCATGACCAGAGTAAAACAGATATTTATAGAGAGGGTAAAGATGTTCTTATTTCTAAAACTTTAAATATTACATGTCCTGTTAATATGTTGCAAAGATACCTCATTTCAGCTGATATCTCTGCCAACAATACAGATTATATTTTTCGTGGCTTGGTTTATTGTAAGAGTTTAGATTCGTACAAACTTCGTAAAACGGGAAAGTTTCATACACTTCGGATAGGGTTATATTGATATCTGCATTAAACATTTTGGGATTAGATAAGACACGGTAGATGGAAGAGTGATCGAGCAAAAGACGGTTATGTTAAAGAAAACATACAAGAAAGATTGCCAGTTACAAAAAATCTAGGCATATAGTTTCATTTGTAATTTTGAAGTTTTTTTCCAATTATTTAATTTTTTATTTTACACATATTTTGACATATCTGCCCATGATTTGTTTTGTTCGAAGCTTTGCTGCACTCGTCTAGGCGAGCTGTTCCCATAAGTATGTGTTCTGGTTTTTGTTCATAAATACTTTATGTTCGGTTCAGGCCACGAATTAGATTAGAACAAAGATGTATTTATTAACAACTGAAGTACACGTGATTGGGAGCACATGTCATTATTTTGACAGATATTTAAATCTCAACTTATAATAACAATAACACTTTAAAGTTGTGAGTTTAAAGTTATATGATATGATTGCACGGACAGTTTTTAAGGGCAATAATTTGCATGATAAATGTATTTACTTCTCATGGTCATTCGAAGCTCAGCCACAGTGCAGTAAAGTTTCCCACCCCTCCCACCCCATATGTAATTGATCTACGTCAAACATTAAAATTGTGGATAACTTTCGTTTTGTTAAATGGAAGTTCCCTATTGCAATATACAATTATTTTGAATTTTTTGAATGTATATATTCTGATTCTTGTTAATTTTGTTGTAGATTGTATGTTGTGTTGTAGCGGCTTGATGGCGTAAACAAAGACATTTCGGTTTGATTTTTATTGAATAAAACTTTGCTGGATTCGTCTAGGCGAGCTGTTCCCATAAGTATGTGTTCTGGTTTTTGTTCATAAATACTTTATGCTCGGTTGAGGCCACGAATTAGAACATAATTGGAAACACCTACGCGTAATGGGACTCTAAGCTATGTTAGTGGTAACAGGTTTGTGGTCAAAGGTCAACGATCTTACAACTTGGTCATCCTGGCCCCTTTTGACTTGAGTGCTATTGTCCCGAAAACCAGCGTTATTATTGGATGAATGGACGAATAATAAAACGTACTCATTAGTTTTATGATCCTGAATACATGTCTCACTGCTTCGTAAAAACATTTATAAGGTAAGGTCATTGCCAAAGAATGGAAAGACAAATAATATATAAAGTCTTTTGGAACAGGTAAACTAAAAGCCAAAAACCGGCTAAGGTTACCTATGCCAGTGGGATTTTTACCTTTTTTATCTTAATAAATGACATTATTTAGGAACTGTAATGTTATATATTAATATATCTAAAACAAAAAAACATGTTAGTGTGGTGTAGTGGTCATTGGGCAGACAATACTCTCCGCTGTGACCAATGACAAACTAGTGTTTCTAGACACCTATCCCAAGCCCATATGAAATCTGGTAGACATGATCATATAATGACATAGCTGAAAATTTGCTGAAAGTAACAGGTAACACCAAGGACCCAATAAACCTTATCCAACTTTCCACTTGAAAGTATCGGTCTTTTATTTCTAGTTTAAGTGAAAAACGTACCCCCAATTCCTGGTTCCAATCTAGCATTAACCGACTCAATGTTGGATTTTCCGTTTGATCCTAGAATTCTTTTTACAAGTAGACCAAATTCCGATTGCATTTTCTGCTCTGTGTTGAATATCTCTGTGTTCACGTCAAGCTCCAGACAAAGATTGTTTGAACTTAAGCTAATTTCTTCGTCATATGTTTCCCAATTGTCACTATCAATCGCGAATCCAACCTCAATGTCATCTGAAATTATAGTTAATACATGTTATGTGCAATCAAAGAAGAGTTTGAAGATACCAAAGAGGTAATCAGAATCCGTATATCAAAGAAGAACAACACCATGACCATAAGAAAAAGTACAAAAGGTCAAACAACGATCTACAAATCATACACATCAAACTAGAAGAATTTTAAGATACCAAAGGATAATCAGAATCCGTAATTCGAAGGAGAGACAACACAATGGCCAAAAGAAAAAGAACGAAAGGACAAACAATGATATACCAAGCATTACACATAAAATCGAGTAACATGAACACCACTGAAAATCGGGGTGAACTCGTGTTCTCCGGAAAGTAGGTATGTCCAGCTCCATCAGTGGCATTCGTCGTGTTACTCTATCTACAAGCATTGTATACTCTATAGTGTCGTTGCTTTATATTGTATATAACACCCGTTGTACCCCTATGTTCAGAAATTTGACCTAATTTTTTCATGGTT
>MJUT01006581.1:89908-143778 GCA_002080005.1 Gigantidas platifrons | reverse complement strand
AGGGTTATGATATCAATAATAATGTATTGTATGTATTGTTATCTGATGGGGGCTTGAACCCACGATCTACCTCAATGTTGACCTGGATACGTCGTGGGTGACGCCATCTTTTGAAGCGATGTACATTATAGTATATCCCTACGCTACACACGTAATATAGTGCAATTAAACTCATTTTACATTAAATTCGAATCGCAATATTTTCTGTATCTATATAATAAATACCATAATTTATTGAAGAATTTCACTATCAAAATATGTCACTCACGATGAATTCAGGCATGGGGTAATGCTAATTTGTAATTGTAATGCCATGTAATGCATTACATTTTCACAAGTAATGCATGTAATGTGTAATGCCCCGATTTTGGCATTACATGTAATTGTAATGTAATGCATTACATTGGCAAAAATGCATGTAATTTATGCATTACATGACATTACATAGCATTACTTCTGTCTGCTAAGTGTTATATATTGCTACAAATTTCAGGGATAATAAGTACCTACTGTTTTATTCTTTCCTAAAAGCAAATAGGAAAATTAAAAACAAATCAATGTCTATTTAAATGATTAACAAAAAGTGTAACTTTGAACTGTTGTCAACGTAATGATTTTCATCATCTAACCTTAATACTAAAACATTTATACTAATAACTAAAACAGATCTATTTTATAAACATACAAAAATAACCTTATACTTTCCCTCTTAACATTGATCAGCGGTGAGAAAATAGTTAAAATCATACAATATTAGAGATTTGTTAAATAGACTTTAGATTTGAATTAAGCTAAAAATTTGCTTTAATTAACTTAAATTTTACTATTTAAATGTTTTAACTAAGAAAACATATGATGAAAACAATTTTTATTATTT
The DNA here is from genome assembly GCA_002080005.1 of Gigantidas platifrons. NCBI lineage: Eukaryota > Metazoa > Mollusca > Bivalvia > Mytilida > Modiolidae > Gigantidas > Gigantidas platifrons. The sequence goes on along the minus strand of MJUT01006581.1, from coordinate 142,901 downwards.
TTATCAGATATTGTTTTTTATTTGCAATCATTTTCATATACCATTATAATAATTTGAATTTTTAGTGTTTAACGCCACTTTCAGCAATATTTCAGCTATATCATGGCGACCAGTTTTAATGGTGGAGGAAGCCGGAGTACCCGGAGAGAACCACCGACCTTGGGCAAGCAACAGGTAAGCTTTATCACTTGCGGTTTCGAGTCGATTGCACCCTTTTTTGGAATTTACAAAGGCGGGCGCGAACCCACGCCGTATTGGTGATAGGCTTGTATGAGTTGTTAGATCCAACGACCTAACTCATTGAGTCACACGGGCCTCTATTTACCATTATAGTCATTGACAAACCCATACATATATATTTAAAGATCAAAGAAATAAGTTGAATGATCGATAATTGACACCTGTCAAAAATCACTAATTAGTTTATTTATCAATCAATTCCTTTTTTTTTTTGACAAGTGAATTTATGGTTTAAAAGTAATTAAATAACATTGAGATTAAGTTAACTATGTAATTAAAAACTATAATGATAGAATAAATTCAGACCAGACAGAATGTGTATGAAAGATGAAACATTTGAAACTTTAATGATGCTTAAATGTAACAGCCACCTTGTGTAGACTTTTAAAACCATATGTAATGGTTACCAAGATTTCCGTATACAATTTTGTATATATGTTTCTTTTGATAATATATTTTATAAAGTGCAATGTGTAATGTAATGCATTACTTTGGTAAAGTAATTGTAATGTAATGCATTACTTTCCAAAATACATGTAATTGTAATTGTAATATAATGTTGGTTTTGTCAAAGTAATTATAATGTAATGCATTACATTGCAATGTAATTCGCCCCATGTCTGACGACGATATAACATTGTAATTCAATCATGCGCTTTGCGCATTCGTGAGTTACTGCGTTATTTGGTCATTCGTGACATAATGTTCATAAATGAAACTTGTGAATTAGTTATAGTTTAGAACAAAGTCAGAAAGAACATATCAGGGACAATCTTCACATTTTCATAAATTACTTTCCTTGACTAGAGGAACCTAATAAATAAAGACATTATTTGTGTATAAAACAATTTAATGTGCATATAAAATAAAAGAATAAAAGGATATAACCATAGATGTAGAATTATGTTTTTATTTATATTTTAGTGTCCAAACCTATTTCTTAAAACATTTATAAAAAAAACCGACCATATTGTTGAAAGTGGCGTTAAGTACTATAACCCGAATCCTTTAAAAACTGTGTCGCCTGCACCATTTGTAGACAAATCAGATAAAATGTTGGCGTTGTTGGATGTCGAACGAATACCAGAAACATCAATTAAAGTATGTTTTAGTGAAACATTGGAATGTATTCCGGTCGGAACAAAATGTCATGCCAACTAAGAAATTCATCTCGTGTAATTTGATATGAATTTGAGGGTCCCAACTTCCCCGTCAGCATTACAAAATATATTTCATTATGAAAAGCTTAAAATCCATGTAAGAAATAGAAAAAAATTATATTGGGTTATCTAATGCGTCATTGGTTTCCTGGTCAATCAATGTGCTGTCATTCATATTTTTATCCAATAAAAATGTTTTGAGCTTTACAACTCTCAATTGTCAACAGACAAGAAAGATAATCCAAATATATCATCAGAAGAGGCAACGAGCTTCAAATCAAGTACACAATGTAGTATTACATTAGCTTTTGAACCGAAGATCGAACTGACAGATGGTAATGTTAGAGGTGAAGCCTGCTGTCGGAATACAGTAGCTGATGAAACTCTATCATCATCATTTCAACCACCAGTATAAATTGGAGTTTTCACAATTTACTGATCTAATTTCAGCAAAATGTTGATGAATATTTAAATGATTTGCTCCAATCTTTTTTGCATTCTCGAATCTGGAGTGACATCACACTATGAAATTGACCAATCAATGAAATCATTTCTGATATAAAGAAAATATTTTGGGGTGAAGCCAAGCAAGATCCTCGGGATTCTACACAGGCTCCAATGTATATTAATTTATTCGATATCTACAAACAGTAATTAAATATTTTAATCAAAGTCACTGCTGAGCCTTGTTGACACTAAACCAGGAATTTATTTTGATTTTCATCAATTTATATAAGACAGTTTTATTTCAATTAAAAAATAATAAATTCAAATTTTCCTCTGAAATCGAGGTAAGACCCGAGGATTCCGTATGGCTTCACCTCATTCAATTATTAAATGCTCGGATGTTCGAATATGAGAATTTTCCAGGTTCAAAATTAAAGCTAGATTTTGAATTTAACCATGTAAGGTTTTCAGGAATTACAAACCAAATTGATATCAGAATGATCAAAATGGTTAAATTGTATCCAAAGGCCAAGCAAATTAAATTATATTAGGTTGTTAATCATAAATACTGTCATATAAAAGAGAGTCCGTCGTGGTAGTGGATCTACAACTACCTATGTAATAGGTGCCTATCACCACTGATGTTGTGAGTTCGAATCTCGCTCAGGGCGCAGTGTACAACATGTGATAAAGTATTGTCCAGGTACTCTAATTTCTCCCACCAATACATCTGACCGCCACGATATAACTGAAATATTGTTGATAGTGGCGTTAAACACCATACAACCAAACAAACCAAGCAAAACTATACAAAAGATTAAAAACGTAGTCTTAAGCAGGATTCGAAGAATTAAATCTGCATGCTTCAATCGTGTGCCGTAATCCTTGATGATAAACTGTATCAAGCATTTTGATATAAGATATGTATGTGGATCCGTAAATAAAGCATCCGTAATCTCATTGTGATCGAATCAACGATCTATGTAAATTTAATATATACGTGTTATCAACACTCCAGTCGGTTCTAGACACAATTGTTAAAATATTAAGCGCACCAAGACACTTATCGTAAGCATTTTAGTAAGAGGTAGAAAGGTAAGCATTCTATCAAAAATAAGACCTAACCATATAGGTTCTGTAACTACGTTTATAGGGGAATTTTACAATATTAAATCTAGATGCAGTTATATTACAAAAGTGCATACCAAGAGTGATCGTATTATTATGTTACGGCTCTGTCTTCGTCGTGGTCGTTTTCCTCCTCGTTGTCGACGTCGCGGTCCTCGTCCTCGTTGTCGTCGTCATCGTTGTTATCGTCATCGTTGTCGCCGTAGACCTCGTTGTTGTTATCTTCGTTGTTGTTGTCGTCGTGGTCATCGTCCTCGTTGTTGTCATCTTCGTTGTTGTTACTGTTGTACTCGTCATCGTTGTTATCATCATCCTTGTCGCCGTCGTCCTCGTTGTTGCTCTCTTCGTGTTTGTTGTTGTTGTGGTGGTCCTGGTTCTCGTTGCTGTCCTCGTTGTTGCTGTTGTCGTCATTGTTATTGTCCTCGTTGTTGTCCTCGTTGTTGTCATCTTCGTTGTTGTTGCTGTTGTATTCGTCATCGTTGTCATCATCATCGTTGTTGTCATCTTCCTTGTTTTTGTTGTTGTTGTTGTCGTCGTGGTCATCGTCCTCGTTGCTGTCCTCGTTATTGTCAACTTCGTTGTTGTCAACTTCGTTGATGTTGCTGTTGCCCTCGTTGTAATCGTCATCATTGTCGCCGTCCTCGTTGTTGCTATCTTCGCTTTTGTTGTTGTTGTCGTGGTGGGCTTCGTGCTCGTTGTTGTCAACTTCGTTGTAGTTGCTGTTGTCCTCGTTGTAATCGTAATGGTTGTCGCCGTCCTCGTTGTTGCTATCTTCGTGTTTGTTGTTGTTGTGGTGGTCCTGGTCCTCGTTGCTGTCCTCGTTGTTGTGGTTGTCGTCATTGTTATTGTCTTCGTTGCTGTCCTCGTTGTTGTTGTTGTCGTCATTGTTATTGTCCTCGTTGTTGTCCTCGTTGTTGTCCTCGTTGTTGTCATCTTCGTTGTCGTCGTCGTCCTTGTTGTTTTCATCCTAGTTGTTGCTGTCATCGTGGTGGCCATCGTCCTCATTGTTATCGTCCTCGTTGTCGTCGTCGTCCTTGTTATTTTCATCCTAGTTGTTGCTGTCATCGTGGTGGTCATCGTCCTCGTCCTCGTTGTCGTCGTCGTCCTTGTTATTTTCATCCTAGTTGTGGCTGTCGTCGTGGTGGTGATCGTCCTTGTCCTCGTTGTCGTCGTGGTGGTGATCGTCATTGTCCTCGTTGTCGTCGTCGTCCTTGTTATTTTCATCCTAGTTGTTGCTGTCGTCGTGGTGGCCATCGTCCTCATTGTCATCGTCCTCATTGTCGTCGTCGTCCTTGTTATTTTCATCCTAGCTGTTGCTGTCGTCGTGGTGGTCATCGTCCTCATTGTTATCGTCCTCGTTGTCGTCGTCGTCCTTGTTATTTTCATCCTATTTGTTGCTGTCGTCGTGGTGATCATCATCCCCGTCCTCGTTGTCGTCGTCGTCCTTGTTATTTTCATCCTATTTGTTGCTGTCGTCGTGGTGGTCATCGTCCTCGTCCTCGTTGTCGTCGTCGTCCTTGTTATTTTCATCCTAGTTGTTGCTGTCGTCGTAGTGGTCATCGTCATCGTCCTCGTTGTCGTCGTCGTCTTTGTTGTTTTCATCCTAGTTGTTGCTGTCGTCGTGGTGGTAATCGTCCTCATTGTTATCGTCCTCGTTGTCGTCACCCTCGTTGTCGTCCGTCTGTTAGCAATTGGTTTCCGTGAGATAAGTCAAGTTCTGGAGGAGGGATCCTCTGAATTTTGAATACAATTATCCTTGGCACTGACTATGGGTTGATGTTTATTCGGTGTGTTGTAACCCGACATGTTTCCAAACAAGAGGACTTAACGTACAAAACTGGATGCTTCTGTAATTTTACACGAATAGCTTATAGTCATCTGATTTTGATGTTTATTTTTAATTCCTTAAGAAAATTCTTTCAGAACAATGCATAACATTATAATGTAGCTTTTCTTGGCATAAAAGGGACTCAAAAAGGGACAATTTTAAGTTTAAAGGTTTTAACTTTTTTTCAATCCCGTTTTAATGCAGTCTTTGGGGAAAAAAAACATCATATGAATGGATTATTGATGTGTCATAAACATATTTTGTTATTTAAATAAAATTACGAAATTTTTCATATTTGGAAGGTATATAGCATTTTTATTGTTCAACCAATTTTGATTCAGTTTTACTTCGAGATTGATTGGGTAGCTAGCGTTAGTAGTATGTTGACGCATATCCTCTATCTCTTACACGTTTGGAGATTAATTCAAGCAAAGGCCCAAATTAATTTTCATCCATTGTGGGGGGGGGGCACAATGAGCATCGTTATTGGTTATTAATAAACCTGAAAACAAAATACAATTTTATTTGAAAAAGTGGTCTAAAAGGGACCAAAATTCTGAAATGTCTAGTATTTGGACAGTATGTGGATTTTTTTTCATTCAATTTTGATTCTATTTGTTTTTCCTTTGAATTGAATGTGCGATGAGCTAAAGAGGTAAACAAAGGCCGATATCCAAAAGTTGAACTTTGTTTTATTTTACATCCATTTTTAATGCAGTTTGTTTTTCAAAATGATCATCTTTATGGGTTATTGATGGATCATGAAAACAAAAAGAAAATGTAATGTAGCGGATCGTCATTTACTACATTGTACCTATCTAAACGTTATTTTCTGTGCCTGTACTGAGTAATAGTATACGGTCATGTATGTGTTTGTCTTAGGATTGATTTTGACTCTATTTCTACGTTTCCACGATTTTATTTTTAGAACTGTTCAGAGAGTGTGTTATTTTTTCCTCCCATTTTACTACGTCGTCTATCAGCAGAGAAACAACACATGGAAGCAATTCCTTAATATTTTAGAAAATAAAATATTCTACTAGTGAAAAATGAAACATGAATATATGAGTCACAAAATGATATTATTCTCTTTATTCTATTGTTTTTCTAGCTGTATACGGTTTGGCTTGGAAAACCGCATTAAGAATTGGCGTTTCCTCAAGAGTTAGCGTTTTCTCTTTATGGAACTATACTGGAGTCCATTGTGACAAAGGAAACGTACTATACAGACATTCATTCATAGATAATATTACAACTATAAAAAGATGCATCAAAAGTGTAAGTAATTCATAATTGAAACATAATCTTTCAAAATAATGACGTTTTAATACAAAATCATGACATTTTAATACAGAATCATGATATTGTAATACATAATTATGATGCTCTAATACCAAATCATGACATTGAGATGTAAAATCATGACATTTTAATGCAAATATCATGACATTTTAATGCAAAAACGTGATATTTTTATACTAAAACATGACATTTTAATAGAAAATCATGAAATTTTAATACAAAATCATATATCTAAATACAAAATAATGACGTTCTAATAACAAATCATGCAATTTTAATACAAGATCACGTCATTGTAATACGAGTTCACCTAAATTCAGCAAATAAAGTTAGGTCTGTTGTATTGTAGATATAATTTAAAGGGGCATTAACTACGATGTTGACCAAAAAAATATATCTTTTGGAAATTGGCAAATAGCTTTAAAATGATGAAATAAAGGTAAATATTTCACATTTAAATAGCTTATCGAACCACTTTCCGCCTTTTGAGCACGAAAAATACCAAGCAAATAATTTGACCTTGCTTTTTCCGTATGCAATTGACCTTACTAGTGACAGGTAAAAACGAATAATTTGTATTTTGTCGCTTATTAAATGCCCACTTGCATGGTTCTTTATCCGTAATTAACACCGACTAAAAGCAGATTCACAAAAAATAAGAAATAAGTGCATGGTTGTACTGATTTAATGACGATTCGACAAACTCCGTAAACAATGTCGATAATTAATAAGATACGCCCATTTTTCGATCGATCTCAAAATACGTGCAGTTGCAGGTTTTTTCCCCGATGTGCGTACATTTCAAAATTTTACATCAGTTACAGAAACACGTTTTATAAAGGCATCAATCATATCTGATAGTTTTTATGGGTAATAAAAATTTACGATTTGGCAGATAATGCCCCTTTAAGTAATTGTGTGTATTATATTGTATCAATCTGATCAGTTTACTTGTTTATCAAGGTCTATGTTATTGTATGTATCAGTTAAGCAATTGTGTTTATTATATTGTATCAATCTGATCAGTTTATTTGTTTATCTAGGTCTATTTTATTGTAGATATAATTGTAGTTATTGTGTGTATTATATTGTGTCAATCTGATCAGTTTACTTGTTTATCTAGGTGTGTTTTTATTGTAGATATAATTGTAGTAATTTTGTTTATTACATACTTAGTTAAAATAAAGGCATTTTGTATGACCAATATGACCGGAAGTAAACTGTCCATATTTTCACACCCTGGGAAAATAACCGGTTATTGGATTACTACAAGATCATTTCCATATCGAGGCCCATATTGGCCCGGGCCAATATGGTCGTCGACTTCGTCTGTGGCCTATATGGGTGTCTCTTTTCTAGATGTCGGAAGTATGTAATAAATAGTTTAATACATGGGCATTTCCATATTGATCTGGTTATCATCCCTCGACACATATTGGCCCTCGACTGCGTCTCGGGCCAATATGGAGATATCGGGATGATAACAAGGCCAATATGGAAATGCCCATGTAGTAATCTGTATTTATTATATCTTATTATATACTTGGCATTATTATGACAGATTTTGCATATGTGTAGCGACCGGAAGTAAACTAGCCATGATTTCACCCCCAGGCTGATATGCATATTAGAGGCGTCTTGTGCAAAACATCCATAATCGTACGTCTCGTCCAATTTACTTCCGGTATTTCCGGTGACGTCTGCTTCCAAACATTAACTGACACACAAAGATGAGTGGGAGATAGGGTATAATTACGGTTCACGAAAAATATTTTTTACTAATCAGATTTCACGGGAAGTAAATTATGATGATCACACGTCTTGAAAAATATGAAACCCAACGTAAATTGTTAAAAGTGCATTTTTACCCTTGTTGCATCCCTACTAATCGTGTCTACAAGAATCGGCGGAGGTCTGGTGACCAGTATGGCAATAAGGATACCAATGCTATTTACAAAACGAGTTGAGAGGGAAACAATTGTCTTGAAGAAGTCCACATTAAATAAAGATCACAGAAACGTTAGATGATAAATGATTATATCACGGGGAAAGTAAAATGATTTTGAATGGCACCGATTCACGGCAATGCCTTCGTCACGATTCACGGGAAATAAAAAAACCATACTAAAGAATCACATCTATATTTTCTATGTTTCAAAATACTTTCATAGGAAATGTTGCCATTAATATATTTATGGGGGTGGGGGGGGGGAAGGGGGGGTGTAGATCTGCACTTGCTTGACAATAGTGATCTCAAAATGTATCTGTTGAATTTGCATTAAACTTCCATATAAATTCATTTAATTATTTCATTTGTTTATTTACTTCATGATAAAAAGATTAATAAATGACATTTTCCATATCATCCCGGTTATCATCCCTCGACCCATATCAACCCTCGATTGCGTCTCGGGCTGATATGGGGGTCTCGGGATGATACCATGGATGATATAGAAAATGTCATGTATTAATCTCTATGTATCAATCTGATAAGTTTACTTGTTTATCTTGGTATATTTTTATTGTAGATATAATTAAAGTAACTGTGTTTATTATATTGTATCAACCTGATCAGTTTACTTGTTTATTTAGGTATATTTTATACAATTATTGACTTTTAATGAGGTCTACTCATGACTATGCGGACCTGGTCAATGATTGATTGACTGAGGACAACGTCCGAGGTGAATCAATCATTGACCAGGTAAGAATAGTCATGAGTAGACTGAAATTAAAAGTCAATAACTGCTTTATTACATAATAAGGAATTTTTCAAACTTTTCAACAGTATATTAAACAAAATAGACTAGAATTGTTTTATAATTTTTCAATATTATTATCTAAATATCAAAATTTTGAAATTTGATGAAAACTTTGAAATTTTAGAAAATTTTATCATTTTGAAATTTTTTGAAAATTTCGAAATTTTTTGAAAATGTTGACTTTTTTTGCGGTTTGATTGGCCGACTGGAAATGAAATCTCGTCTCTGGTTGGACAACGTTGAAACACCGAATAGATCCCCTGAGGCTCACGCGAGGTAAACACTCTCTGAGGTACCACCAAGTAAGTACTGTTTAGGCCTATCAGCGAAAAGCAAAATCCCTTATCATATAATTATATTGTAGATATAACTTAAGTAATTATGTTTATTATATTGTATCTGGTCATTTTACTTGTTTTCAGATAATTGTTCTGTTAGTTGTGTCATATCCGGATTATAATGTATTAGAAATGAAGCTAACACCACCATTTGGAGACATCAGTCTTGAAAGTTTATTACAAAAGACACCATCCATTGCATATAGATGGGATACGTCTGCTGCTTTCTCAATCGACCCTAGTGACCAACATCTGATAAAGTAAGTAACGTGCCTGGTTATATGGCAGTTCTTTACTAATAAAATGAAAAACATAAAATACCACAAATTCGGAAGAGTTCGAGATTTACATTTCGTCAATACGTTAAAGGGCCGTGATCGTATGGTAGTTGTTTTTACAACTACCTATGCAATCAGTGCCAATCACCACTGATGTTGTGAGTTCGCATCTCGATCAGGGCGAGGTGTACACCATTTTGTGATAAAGTTTGTCAGTGACTTGCGACAGGTCTGGGGTTTTCTCCTGGGCCTCCGATTTCCTCCATCAATAAAGCTGACCGCAATGATATAACTGATATATTGTTGAAAGTGGCGTTAATCACCATCAAATACACATCAAGAAAAAAATCAATAAATTAATTACTATGGAAACTAAGGTTTTCCTCCTTCATATATTAGGCAATCCTGTTTAGGCCCTATGATATTATTGCTCCTAAATACTGTTAAATTATTTGGTTTTCCAGCCCCCCGGACTTTGAACATACCTGATTAACGTCTATTACAAAAATGCGTCGTGTAGATTAATTCTACGTTTTTGTTTTAAAATTTTAGAAAAAGACAAATTCAGTACCCCTAACACATAAATGCATTATGCTCACTTTCCTGGCTTGGTACAGACACGTCAATAAAAAGTGGCGGATGTAAGTTAGTTTTATAGGCCCAAGCATAACTCGTACATTTCATAACCTGTCTAATTCTATATTAGCAGGCACTTAAATAAATGAAAATATATCAAATGGTAGACGGTTTTTCGTTTTGTATTTTACTTGTGTCGGTCGCTTTTTTGTTGTTGTTGAACTTTTGTTGATAAATTAATTTGTTTTTAACCAGATATTTTATTAACATTAGAGTTCGGACCCATTTCCAGTTGTATGTCCTTTCTGTAAAAGCAACATGCTTCCTTCATGCACATTGCCAATCGGAGTGTCTTTGCAAACAATATATGCATTGTTCAGACGTGTATCATATCGAAGTTCTACTCATATGCAATATATATTTCGCTCAGACGTATCACCAATTGTAGTCCTATTGTCTACAATATATATTTCGCTCAGACGTATCACCAATTGTAGTCCTATTGTCTACAATATATATTTCGCTCAGACGTATCACCAATTGTAGTCATATTATCTACAATATATATTTCGCTCAGACGTATCACCAATTGTAGTCCTATTGTCTACAATATATATTTCGCTCATACATTTCTGCAATAGTAGCCCTTCTTGCATACCAACTATTCTCCAATTGTAGTGCGGGACCATCGTGACCGTGTTCGTATCGTTGTTGGATTTACAACTACCTATGCAATGAGTACCTATCTGCACTGATGTTATGCGTTCGAATCTCGATCAGGACAGGTGTACAACCTTATGTGATAAAGTGTCTCAGTGACTTGCGACAGATCGGTGGTTTTTCCGGGTCCTTCGGTTTCCTCCACCAATAAAATTGACCGCCACGATATAACTGATATATTATTGAAAGTGGCGTTAAACACCATCAAACAAAAACAATTTATAGTCCTCCTTGTGCACTTTATATACAGTCTCACTCAGATCCCGTCCATTCTGTTTTAATGACATATCACCGATTGTTAGCAAGAGCAGCACGACGGGTGCTAACAGTAGAGCAGGAACTGCTTACCTCTCTAGAACATATGGGTTCACATTGGCATTTTAGTTAGGTTCGTGTTGCTCAATCCTAAGTTTCCTCCATATTCTTTTGTTTAATATTGTTTATCTTTTTCCATTGCATTATCCGTTTCTTAAATATCAGCATATCTTCAATATTTCAACTACACAACTACCATTTGAAAGAACATAAATAATAATGCTAAAGCTTTTGGTAACGCGTGACAAGACGAAAATTATACTGCCTTTGCCACGAAGTTTAAGACTGTTGTCACTAAAACGTTGGAGAATTTTAATTTCTTGTTACTGGAGGTAGCTATATAGTTAATACATACCGTTAAGCCTTTCAATACTATATAATTCCTTCTTCAGCACGGTTAACTTTGAATTTATTTGGTTGAATGCTACAGAGACTGTTATGCATGCTGGAATGTGTTACAACCCACTTGATGCCAATTCTCCAAAATTTTCGTTCAGTAAGGATGGCGTCAGTTATACAGGTAAGTATATCGTAATAATATAATAAAGGTATTTCACCATTAAATGTTATAGTACTTGTCTTTCTAATTCCCAAAATGTATCGTTTCTAGGGATTTTTTTGCACTTCTAGTTTCATTTAAAAGGCCATTTTCGATCTGTCAATTGCGTCATATGGAAACTGACTAAATAAACATTTATGGCTTCTAGAGACTGTTCTCACTTCCGGGTCTTACGAATATCACTTCCGGACAGGAAAACAATACCATTTGATAATTCTTAGTATTCTGGTTCCAAATATATATGGTTGCAATCCACTGTTTTGAATCAAAGGTAAGCGTCCGGTTCCATGACCTTTGGCATTGTTTGTAGTTTGGTGAGCGTGCACCTTACAGCTAAGGTGTCGTACAGAGGTTGCAAACCCATCATCTCATCAAAACTAACTTACTCTTTCCATACTGCAAGTCGAAATTGTCAACCTTACGTTACGATATCCGCATAAAACATTGTTCGGTTCGTCTTTACCTCCAGTTGTTTGTAGTAGGACCCATGTCTTATTTACGTTATATGTGTTCGTTTGTGTTTAGTGGTGTCCAACACATATTGTGTTGTGGTTTTGTTTTGATTTTCTTCGTCTTGCCAGTTTCTCTGGATGGTCTATTTTTGATTGCCCCTTCGGTATTCTCTAACGTAATGTACCATCTTCACAAGCTTAAAAACATGTCTTATGTCTATCCCTAGATTCTCTTTACGAGACAAGGTAAGCTTCGAATATTACAGTTATGATTTTATATATAAGACTGAACGACTGGTGCTGCAGTGTATCAATGGTGTGAGTTCAAATCCCGTCGAGGGAGAACAAAAAAGAATTTGGCAGCTCAAGAATCTAATTCTAACACTGTTTGGTCAAATTTTCAGACATATGCATATATGTTTGTGACCATTGTTGCATGACGGAGAATAAATATATTATGTATAAAGTTCAAGATTAAGACTCATCGTTCTTTCCAAGAAAACTGCTCAGGCAGTTTTATGTAGGGGTTTATTATCTACTAACATGTGGAAACCACTTGGCATGTTGTGGATAATGTGTTGATGATAACGAAACACAGTATTGATATTTTTGCTTACAACTGGAGCACCTGCGTTTATCCCCGGTTTTTAGTGGGGTTCGTGTTACTCGATCTTTAATTTTATATGTATGTTTAGTAGATCGTTGTTTGTCTTTTTGTCTTTTTTCTTTGGACCATTGTGTTGTCTGTTCTTCCTCGATATACGAATTCTGATTGCCCCTTTGGTATCTTCAAACTCTTCTTGAATTGGAGACTTATTGTTTTTCTTTGATTTACGTTTTCCGATTACCCCTTTAGTATCTTCAAACTCTTCTTTGTGAAAGGGTTGATTCTCTACTAACATGTGGAAACACTTGGCATGCTGTGCATAACGTTTTGATGATAACGTAATACAGTATTGAAATTTCTGCTTACTAACATAATATAAGTAAACAACCCGATCACATAGTAAAAAAATAAAAAAAACAAAAAATAACACTCTGTCAGAATAGTTCCAAAATCCATTAGAAAAATAGTAGAAAACTGTAAATCCGATACTCCTTACTTACCTTACCTTACATGGTACAGACACTTCAATAAAATGTGGCGGAGTGAAACTAGTTTTATAGGTCCACATCTCCTCAATGTGGGAAATAATTGATCAAAATAATGTTTTTATTTTCAACTGGATGTAATTCTTCTCATGTATTGTCTGACGGTGATGTGAAGTATTTGGAAATAAATATTGACATACTTGGTAAGCTGAGCAACAGTTTGTTTGTTTGTTTGTTTGATGGTGTTTAACGCCATTTTCAACAATATTCCAGTTATGTCATGGCGGTCAGTTCTATTGGTGGAGGAAACCGGAGGAGCCGGAAAAACCACCGTCCTGTCGCAAGTCACTGACAAACTTTATCACATAATGTTGCATACCTCGCCCTGATCGAGATTATAACTCACAACATTAGTGGTGATAGGCACTGATTGCATAGGTTGTTGTAAATCCAACTACCATACGATGATGGCCACGACGGCAATTGGAGTAACAGTTTGTTGTTGATGTTTTATTTACTGACATATATAAAAAAAGAATGGCAAAACATTGTGTAGTTTTTGCCTAACCTATTTAGATTAGGCAAAAACTATACATCACTCATTTATTCTTTAACTTTAACTATTGCCCAGTAATTTGGCATTTTTGTTCTGAAGCTTATACTGAAAAGATGGAAAAATATAAGAAAAAACACTAAAATTTATATTTTCACTTCGACAAAAGTTAAAAGTCACCCAGTATTTCTTTACAAATTTTTTTTTTTTTTTCTTCTTTAAGCATGAAAGAAGTTGAACCCGAAATACTTTTTATTTTGTAATATTTCATTATGGATTAAATCCCAGGCTATAATTTTGTATTTGAAACTGATTATGAAATCTAAACGTTCGTTATTACAAGTGAAAAAATGAAGATAAAAAGGACATTATAAAACTAAAAAAAAAAACGTTTTATTTGGTTATCATTTTTCAACAATTTAAGAAAAAGGACGAGATATATTGATTTCACAATTTTTGTATGAATGTATGGAGAAGCCTTGTCACGCACATTTACTCAGTAGCGAGTATAACCTTCATGCTTACGCCAAAGACCCTGCACTCACCTATTCATTCCACGATCTAAGCAGCTTGTGGAATCTGGTGGAATCGCCTCCATTTTACCAGAATTGCATTTGTTAATTCAGCAATATTTTGACATTGTGGATTACTTTGGTTCACTTCACGACCAATAAATTCCCGTAGTGCTCGATTGAGTTCATATCAGGGGACATGGCAGACCACTGACATGTGTAAAACCCACTTACAGCCTGAATTATCTTAAAGTGCGAGCTCTGTGCTGTCTGGCGTAATCGGCCATAAAGATAGTCCTGTCAGCCAATGAATATTTTTCAAAATGGTGTACAACGTGTGTGTTAAGCACTTTGTCGCGGTATGCAACTCCATCGAGATTACCTTATAAGGCATTTAATTCCTACTTACAATTAAAAGAAAATCACCCTCGATAGTTACACCGCCGCCACCGAACGCTGGTGTAATCATCACGTTCCCGTCATTAATGTAATGTTTCTATTACGAATATTGCAACAGAGATGGTCACATGACCAATTCCATCGAGCCCGCCGATGACGTAATGGCAGTTGTGGCAGTATTATGGGTCACCTTGCGCGACAGACGCTGATCATTGAGCCGTCTGTTAACAGTCATAATAGAGGCATGACCCCAAAAATTCAATTCATCGCGAATACATGCTGACGTAGCAAAACGATTTTTTCTGGCACAGGGGGCTATTACCCTATGCTCTCTAGGAGTAGTTTTGCGGGGCCTGTCAGATCACAGATGTCCATCAACCGTTCCAGTCGATTGCAAACGCTGCATTAGACGATCAATTACAGAATGGTGTAACCCCTTTGCAATGCCACCCTTCTATTGTTGAAACCTGCATGTGGCATGCAAATAGCTTTTCACCTCTCTGCTAAAGTAAAATTGCTCCTAACCCTAATTGAGCAATGAAAACACACTGTGCGAAAACCTCTACAACCGCAACTTATAAACACACGCTGTGTAATTATATGTGACACGAATTGTAAACCGATTCATGACGTTTTACACATTTACAGACATTCATTACAGCAATTGTATGTTCAAAAAAGTTTGTTTGTTTGTTTGTTTGTTTTTGTTTTTGTTCTTTTTTTTACAATCATATACATTTATTCATCATTACCTGTTAACAATGCATCTTGGTCGTCCAGGTTCAACCAAGGGACCCTGTTTTACAATAAAGAATTATATGCACAGGGTCAGACATGTAACTTACACAATAAAAATCATCACATATTTATAAATCATCACACACAGAGACACAGGATAAATATACTTATATTAGATATATAAACAATTATGCAACCAATAGAATTAGTATTCATTCATTATTTATTATTATTATTCTATATTTCGAATACACCAATCGAGTGCACCCTTAAAATATCGTGTTGAGTACACCGATATACATTTAAATGTTGTTAAATTGGTCATGTGGAAAGCATGAGATAGGTTATTCATTTATTTGATTTGTGATATCTGTTAATTTGTCATTTTCCATATTATTTAAGATGGTTTTTTTTAGTAAACAATCTAGATTATTATGAAAATGTTTCCTCCAAGCAATTCTAATAGCATGATATCCCAAATTAATTCCATTGTATTTAATTTTATTACCAATTTTCACAATTCCCACTTAAACATATATATTATATGATGTTTATAATATTATCCAGGTTATCACATTCGTGATAGCCTAACATAATGTCTTTTTCTCTAAATTGTCCAGGTATTTCCAAATTAAAAGTATTTTTTTTTTACAAATCTTCCATCTCTTTCACTATAATTTTTGCAGAAGGGCACTGAACAAATAAAAGTTGTAGAGTTTCATTATTGTTATCTACTTGACATAGATGACATTTACCGTTTGACATATTAATTTTTTGAAGTCTGTTTTCTGTATAAATAATGTTGTGGATACATGTCCATTGAAATTCTTTAATTTTGTTTGACACATGAGCTTTTTTTAATTTTAACCGGACTTGCTCCCAGTTAATATCTTCTCCATAAAGGGCTTCACATTTTATTTGACATATTGGTTTGATTTTCTTTTTAAGAATTTTATGAATATAATTCAATTTTAGCTGAAAGGATAATATAATTTTTTCCTTTTTGTCATATAAATAAAGATCATTATTCAGTTTTAGAAGGTGCCCCTATTTGGATTAGAATCGGCTGCTATTTCACCTTGTAAAATTTGTACAAATTCTTTTGGAACTGCTTTTTTAATTCTAGCATAGTCTGAAATACAATTTATTTTATCATTCAAAGAGTTGTAAATTTCATCGCAACTCTTTAAATCATTTTCGATTGTGGTCCAGATATCTGTTATTGTTCTAATATTGCTTTTAAGAAAGGATGCGAAGCAAATTGGTTTGTTTTAAACGTACAATTTGAGTTAGAGAATAACCTTTGTTGTAATATTTCGTCAAGTGTCCTACTTTGTTGTAGGTTGTTGAATGAATAAAATTTCTATCAAATTTGAGTATATTATTTAATTTTAGAGTTTATACATTTGAGCATAGACACACAAACAACTTTTCATTGTATTTGAAATCAAGTTTGCGTAGCTAGAATTTATCTATTGCATTCCAACTTTCTAAAGGTGAATGCAGAATACGATAAAGTAACTTTATTTGCTTACTTGTAATAAACATGTCTATATTTATCATTCCCATCGCCTCTTCCGTTTGTCTATAAGCAACACACATTTCTATTTATCTGATTAGTTTTACCATTCCATATAAAACTCCACATTATATCATTTATTTCTTTTACATATTTATCAGGAATTCCCCTCATTTCAATTTCATACCCACATGGAGAGAGAGTAATACATTTTTAATTATAAGAGTTTTACCCCCATAGGTCAAATTTCGACTTTTCCAAACATGTATACAACTTCTCATTTTTTCTATAATTGATTTTCATATATTATCTTGAATGTCATAGCCATGATGTATACCCAATGTTTTAACATTTCCTGTTACCCATTTAATTTTTGTAAAAGTTGGTCTCCTGTTTCTAGCAGAGCCAATATATAAACCTTAGGTTTGATCAAAATTTATTTTTGACCGAGAAGCCTTTTCATAAGTTGATAGAACATCAAATGATTTTTTTTAGCAAATCTTCATCTTTATTTGTTATTTGGGTGTCATCTGTAAACATGCACAACTTAGTTTCTAAAGAATCCCCCCTCCCAGAGGGTATGTCGGGGGTAGAATAGGCACCAGGTTTCTCCGTCCTAGAGGCACTAGTCCTGTAAAAGGGGTCAACCCCGCGGGAACCCCGGGGTATAGAAATGGGACCGAGAGGCTTGAAGGGGCGTTCGTCGGTTGTGCGGGATGTATAAATCCACAACCAACCCGTCCTTCGCATGAGACGTAAATAAAACCGAGGTCCCGTGTTGAGAGATTGCCACTCTCTTCGCACGTTAAAGAACCCAGTGTAACAGCTCATTATGCTCATGATGAGTGGTCTATAGGAAACATGTTGCACTGGCAAAATTCTCCGTCCCTACCCATCACATTTACTTGTTTCCAGTCCCGTGGCGTCTAAATTATTATCGTCCTGAATATAGCTGAAAAATTGCTCGCTGGACGTTAAACATCAATCAATCAATCTAATGAATTTATGTCTCCTTCTCCGGGTAGTTTTGCACCTTTTATATTGCTATCCCTCTTAAAGCACACGCCATTGGTTCTATTTGCAGAATGTATATAAGAGAGGAGCTATTAGACACCCCTATTTACAAGAGCGAGATAAAGGGAAATATTTTGAGACAAACCCATTTGTTTTGATACATGTTTTTGCTCCATTAAACAACATTTTAATCCATCCCCTAAAGTTTTCTCCAAAATTAAATTCCTTTAAAACATAGTCCACCCATCCCCATTCAACCTTATCAAATGCATTTTGCTGGTCTAAAAATACCAGAATAGCTTCCTCGTCAACCTGGTCTATGTAATCTATATTATCCTGTATTAACCAGTTTGCCTCACTGATATTTCTACCTTTAGCAAAACCCTTTTGATCAGAATGAATTAAATTTGGTAAGAGAGTTTTTAACCTTTCGGCTAAGATCTTTGCAATTATCTTATAATCGGTATTGAGTAATGTTAACGGTCTCCAATTACAAATGTTTTCTCTCTCCCCACTTTTAAATAGCAAGGTTAATACACCCCTATTCTGAGACTTGCTCAGTTGCTTTTCTTTGAAAATCTCACATACGAATAATATAAATTCATCTTTAATTGTTTCCCAAAAAGGTTGATAAAACTCTGATATAATGCCATCCTCGCCAGGAGATTTATTTGATTTCAATACTTTCAAGACTTTAACGATTTCATTAGAATCATTACATCTGAGTCGTGTTCACCCGTTTGCTCTGTGGACAACTTTTCTTGTAAATGTTGTGTAAGGTTACGCCAACATGTTTCGTCCCATCCCTCTGATGTAAATAACTTAGAGTAATATGTTACTTGTTCATTTATTATTGAATCATTATCATATGTGTAATGACCTACTGATGTTTTTATTCTATCCACAATTTATCTTTTCCATGTTTCTTTTCAAGGTAAAAAAAATAACGTGTAGATTTTCCCCTTCCTCTGTCCATTTTATCCTAGAACGAATTTGTGCAGTTTCAGTCCTATTTGTATAATAATTGTTTATAGTTCGTTTAATTTCCTCTATTTTATTATTCGTACCAATATTATTCTCGTTGTTTGATTTAATATATTCAAATTTTTTCTCCAAATTTTCAATGTTACTTTTATTTTTACCTTTATTTATTTGTTTACTTATATCGATTGTTGAACATTTTATTTTAATTTTCTTAACTTCCCACCATTCTTGAATAGTTTCAAAGCTGTTAATTTGATTTTTCCATGTAGGCAACCTAGTATTAAAGGCCGAAATAAACGTTTCCGACTTTATAGTATTCAAATTCATTACCCAAATACCTGGACCCCTCTCAATATCTTCCAGTTTTACTTTAACTATGCAAATATCATAGTCGTTAAAGGGAAAGTGCTTTATTTTTGAGTCCAGTAATTTACTGCTAAGGCTGTTGGAGCACATAATATAATCTATACAGGATTTAGTATTTCCCCTCTGAAAGCTGAATCGCTTAGTTTTTGGTTTATTATATCTCAATATATCAAATAAATCATGTCGTTGCATAAGTAATTTAAATTCATTTAATCCATTATCTTCAGTACGATGTAGATGGCATCTATCTAGTTTTTTGTCCAGCACACAATTAAAATCCCCCAAAATGATTTCATAATGTTGTAAACTATCATCATTGTGGTTTCCAATAGAGTTCAGAAGCGAGTCAAAACGTTTTATTCGGTCGATCGGTATATTAAGGGTGTAAATATTGGAAATATGAAAAAGAGCCGTTTCCGTTTTTATTTCGCACTTCATAACTCGACTAATGTTATCAGAAAATGTAAATTTAACTTCATTAGAAAAGAAATTACTGAGCAAAATTGCTACACCTCTTGATTCGTTTGAGCCACAATTCCAAAAACTATCTCCATCCCCGTGAATTTTCCAATCTAATTTCCATCGATCAATATCATTGTTTACACAGTGTGTTTCTTGTAAACAAATGAGGTTAAATTTTTTAGCAACTAATTAATTAAGAACGAGGTCGCGTTTCTTATTGTTACGCATTCCATTCACATTTATAGTAACAAGTGTTAAGGTCATTGTTTACAATTGATAAGAAAGTTTCACATCTCAAGTATATTAACATGCAACTGTCGCATGTAAATAATACAAAAATATCAACTATGGAAAACACAATAAATACAGATTAATACATGGGCATTTCCATATTGGCCTGGTTATCATCCCGAGACACCCATATTGGCCCTCGACTTCGTCTCGGGCCAATATGGATCGAGGGATCATAACCAGGCCAACATGGAAATGCCCATGTATTAAACTATTTATTACATACTTTCGACATCTAGAAAAGAGACACCCATATTGGCCCGGGCCGATATGGAAATGATCTTGTAGTAATCCAATAACCTGTTATTTTCACGAGGTGTGAAAATATGGACAGTTTACTTCCGGTCATATTGGTCATACAAAAATGCCTTTATTTTAACTAAGTATGTAATAATATAAAATATGGACAAGAAAAACATATCAAATATGACCAATACAATAATATAATAATGTAAGATGTTCAAGAGCATTCAAAATGTAATTAAAAGTTGATATAACTATATTATATACAATGATTTGAAATTCAATTTTATAATCAAACTCAGATAATGAGCTATAAATGGTACATGGTGAAATATAAAGTCTAAGGAAATATACCAACCAGAGAACTTAATGAGTAACGGATCGTCGAGACATGACGATGCAGCACAAAAAAAATAAATTATCGAAGTCTAGAAGATTGTGCAACGATACCGATAAAGATGTTACAAAAAATATATTGACAAAATGTTCGATCAACAAATGACCTTCTTCAGTGTATATCAAAGTTAGACTGAGTTTGTAAATATTAGATGGTATAATTACAACTCACTAAATAGTCAGGTGAAAAAGTGTGACAGCAAAGAGTCAAACATCACTACAAGCGCCGTTGAGTTACTTTAATTTGCTTGCCTCTTTACGACTCTAAGTAGAAATTTTTGCATTGCATTGTATTGAGTCGTTCATTGTAAAAACTCATATTCATATTGCAATATTGCTGACAACACTGATACCAATGCAAAGAGCGTATTCTCAAGTGAGTGACTTACTATTAAATGTACCGGTTTTTTGTTTTTTTGTTTTTTGATATATATAATAATCCATTATAAAGATCAGTCATGTGTTTTTTTTTCTCTTGTTCAGGTTTTTCCTTTCTTTTTTATATTCAAAGTAAATGCAATAACTCAATTTATTAAATTTATTTTAAAATTTCATTGTTGTCTTGTTGTAGCTTTCTGTGCTACCCTCGTAAGTCAGATAGATAACAACAGTCCTCCTACAGAATGTCAAGGTGAGTTAATAAAGTTGAAAATATAGAAAATACCATATTGTCAGAAAAAAATCCAGAATCCAATAAAGAAATCGTGGAAACAGAGGAAAAATTCGATACGACTTACACACATAATGACATATACCTGACCACTTCCTTCCAGGTTTGATACCTGCATCACAAGAGCAATATATTTTTCAGATTTTACTCTGACCGTGACATATGGCACACAAGATGAAGACAGGCAAAACAAAAACAAAAATACAACACAATATGTGCTAGACAACACTACACAAACAAACACAAATAACGGAGGAAATAAGACATGAGCACTCCTACAATAAACTGGAGGTTAAGATGAATCTAACATCGTTTTTAAGCGGAAATCGTAACACATCATAACACGGAACACAGAACGTAAAGACACACAACATGACAACAACAATAAAGCTACAAATATTACAAATACGGACCAAAACGTGTCATAATGAAACATGTATCATGGCGACTGTAAAACTTTCGAAACGATGACTTCAACAATGAAGCTGGATTCCGTAGCTTCCTAGTTAACAACAACTCTCTATCAGTAAACTGCAGATGGGAATCACAAGCTCTGGAATACTGTATCAACTGAGAGAGAGATATTACTCCATATACAGTTGCCACTGGAGTATTGCTATATCAATTTAATCATATAAACTCCGATTATTCGCAATTCACGCTGATCCTAGCGCAATGATGCTGCACAAAGCTTCAATTTCATCAGCATAAACAAAGTCTGCATTTACCCTTTGATTCTAGAACATCCCTTATTTAGCATGTTAACATAAATCTGCTATCCCTATAGTGGCAAATTAGCTATTCCTTGTCTTGTTGACATAAATTTTCTATCCCCAGAGTGGACAAAATTATTATCCTTTATCTTGTTAACATCAAATTTATCTGTCAGATACCTTTATGCATGCTACTGATGTAAGCGAGGTCTACACAGAGCAAAACCTCAATGAACAAATCATCGAGGTGTACATAAAATATATCCTCAATGTGTATTTAGAAAATTTTTTCAATGTGTACACAGATTTTATCTTGAATGTGTACATGTAATACATCATCATTGTGTGCATATTCATTAATTGACTCCAGAAAATGACAATTTGTAAGACTCCAGTTACATGTCTGTTATTTATTGTGCATTTTCAATTTAATGGTTATTTCTACCTTAGGTCCCAATGTGACTGTACAGACAAATGAAACCAGAATACCAACTGGTGGTCAGGCTGCCATTTTATGCACCATAGATTCTCCTCTTGGAATATTATCGCTCAATTGGACTCTTAATGACACTGAAATTGATTTAAACTGTACAAAATATGAAGGCATGATCCTTGGTACACACATTCTCCAAATAAATGATTTTCAATCGGGTGATTCCGGCATATATATATGTTTTGCTGCGACTGCCATGGGAACAAATCAAAGTGGGGAAATAGAGATTAAAATGATTGGTAAGTTATAAAGTAGAATACATATCGTACCAAATATTGATTAAATCGGCACTCCATAGGATGTATAATATATATATATATTAATATATATATGTGTTCTATAGATAAATGTTGCTCTGAATTGTGATTTATCATAGATGAAGTGTTGATTCCACTTTCAAAAATATTCCAGTTTTTCTTGTCGGTCAGTACTATTTCAGTAAGAAATATGGGTACCCAATTAAAACCACTAACTTATAGCAAGGCATTGACAAACTTGATCACATGACATTGTACGGAATGCACATTGCCACAAGCGGAAGTCACATGAAGTTGTACGGAGTATACATTACCGCAAGCGGAAGTCACATGGCATTGTATGGAGTACACATTGCCACGAACGGAAGTTGAGATGCAGTAATAATTGGCCTTGATAACATATGATAGATGTAAATATAGCTGTTATTGGAGAATTACGACCCATTATCTAATTGGAATATACTGACAAATACATTACTGGCATATGTAAGTTGCCGTATCTCAATTCTATAGGTAGCTACACTTATTTAGCACACATGTTTTATTCAAATCAGTACTATTCAAATATTCAAATTGCTATCACATTTGCAATTTTAAATATTTATTGGACAAAAATGTAGTAAAATAATTTTATTTGTAAAGGAACAGCAACACCTCTACCTTCAACAACTAAACTAACAACAAGTGGAGAAACAACTATAGCTACTCGGTACCAATAAACATAGTCCGGTAGAGTCTGGTGAAGTCCGGTAGAGTCCGGAGGCAAAATATTAGTTTATATGTATATTAAATGATGTATTCCCGTGGTTTCGGCTGTTTTTGATATATTTCTTATAATTTCCAACCAAATAAATAATAGGTTTTTATTGAAATATACAAGGTGATCGGCAATCGTTCATAGATTCAAAATGGTGGATATAGAGTCCGGTAGGAATATCGTCGATTTACAGCATGTATTCTGTACATTTAATGATTGATTATTATTGTATATGTGTTTATCTATAGGTACTTTATCTTATCAAAGATGGAATAAAATAGTAAGTAACGTGGAAATATTCATATATACAAGATGATATGTAAATAGGGTGGCGGTACGATTTATGTTGATTTAATATGTGTATACTGTATATAAATCAATTGTTATGGTTATTCTGTTGGTGTACATTAGAGAAACCATAGATATATATATAATTTATTCAACAACAGGACAACCAACGTCAACTCCTCCACCAACCACAAGTACAAGCCCAACATCAACAACAGGACAACCAACGTCAACTCCTCCACCAACCACAAGTACAAGCCCAACATCAACAACACCCACTACAACCAGTATCTCGTCTACTGGATCAACTACCACAGGTAACTAAAAAAATGTATAATAGCAGCTACAAACGGACGAATCTACGTTAATAGATTAAAACCGATCCTGATATATTAATTTACAATACAATGAGTTTTATTTGACAATATCGACTTAATATTTGCATGATAGTCAGTTGTAGTCGAATAATGGGATTATGACACATTCTTCCAGTCAAAATATCGACTCCAACATATATAAAGTATAAGGGAATCTACCAACCAGAGAACTTAATGGGTAACGGATCTATATATAGAATAGCGGTCGCTTTTAAGGGCGATGCAGACATGATCACTAGCATAGCAGTGTTTCCGTAATGATCAAAGTAAAGAAATAATAATAGATAAATAAATCAGCACCCCATGGTTTATGATGTTTAACGCCACTTTCAACAATATTTCACTTATGTCGTTCCTGTCAGTTTTATTGTTGGAGGGAGCCGGAGTACACAGAAAAAACTACTAACCTGCCACAGGTCACTGACAAACTTTAGCGAGATTCGAACTCACAACGTTAGTGGTCATAGGCACTGATTGCATAGGTAGCATTCACTTCATAAAACAGTAGTCATTCTTATATCGCCACAGCTTGGTGATGCAACATCTTGTATCCGACTGGTTATTTTCTTTAATTTCAAAAGAAAACTTACGTAAATGTTAGATCAATATACAGTCAAATCTGCCAATGCGGTAACCTCTATTAAGCAGTCACCTGCATTAATAGGTCACATTTTTCTTGTCTTGTCATAGAAAATTGCATATGAATTGAAACTCTTTTAAGAGGTCACCTGTCTTAAAAGACCATTTTTTTGTGCGAAAAGTGACCTCTTAATACAGGTCTGACTGTATCATTGTGTAAGTTCTCTATCGGTATGCAGTTTGGCACACTGTCTAGAATATTACAAAAATGTTAAATATTGTCTCCATAGAGATCTTTTTTTTTATCAGTATTCCCTCAAATTGTTTTTGTTTCACCTTACCTAAGGCATTTATTTGATTGAAAATTAGATTTCTGATTAAACATGTTACCTACATCGATGTTAATTAAAGGTACTCTATGTTTTAGTGAAATCAATGTGCCGCTGTGACTGTACCTACAAAAATCGCCTTGACTATTGGGCAGCACAAAATCTTACTACCCACACCATGGAAGAGTGGAGAGTCATCCTGGCACCTGTCTTGGACGAAATTAAGAAAAATCTAACAGTCAATAAAACAAATTTATCAGCAACAATCAGAAGACGTTCCAGTGCACCGGATGGACGACAATCTTCTAAATCAATGGGGATATTTGCAATTTTGCTGATCACTCTAGTTGTTGGTACGGTTATTTTCATTGATATAACAGCGTTCTGTAGATGCATTGCTGCCATTCGAGATTGATTGATTGATTGATTTTTGGTGCTTAACACTACTTTCAGCATTATTTCAGCTATATCATGGCGACCAGTTGTAATGATGGTAGAAGTCTGAGTACGCTGAGAAAACCACTGACCATGGGCAAGCAACTAGTGATCTTTAACACTTAATGGCTGCGAGTCGAGTGGACCCTTTTGTAATTTACAAAGCCATGTTTTAGCTACCTAACTCATTGAGCCACCCGGGCCCTTTCTGCCATTCGTGTCATGATGAACCATGAAACGTTTTAGAATAGAATATGTGTTGTAATATTATTCAGATTTTATATTAAGTAAATATACTTCATTATTTTACTGAAAAGATACATTTGCCATTTGTTGATAATTTTAGGCATAATGGATTCTTATAAATAAAAATAAAAATTCCACTCCCGGAAGTGACGTCGCTTCGAAATATTGCAACGTATACAAAGAAAAAAAAGCTGGTTTCCAATGTGTGAGGGGTCCGGATGGCTCAATGAGTTAGGTCGTTGGATATATCTAACAGCTCATACAAGCCTATCACCAATACGGCTTGGGTTTCCGCCCAGCTTTGTAAATTACCAAAAAGGTGCACTCGACTCGCAGCCGCAAGTTTACCAGTTGCTTGCCCAGGGTCGGTGGTTCTCTCGGGGTATTCCGGCTTCCTCCACCACTAAAACTGGTCGTCATGATATAGCTGAAATATTGCTGAAAGTGGCGTTAAAGCACCAAAAAATCAATCAATCAATCAATCAATCAATCAATCAATCAATCAATCAATCAATCATTCAATCAATCAATCAATCAATTAATCAATCAATATTACGGCTTCTGATTACCCCTTTGGTATCTTAGATTTACGGCTTCTGATTACCCCTTTGGTATCTTAGATTTACAGCTTCTGATTACCGCTTTGTTATCTTAGATTTACGGCTACTGATTACCCCTTTGGTATCTTAGATTTACGGATTTTGATTACTCCATTGGTATCTTAGATTTGCGGCTACTGATTACCCCTTTGGTATCTTAGATTTATGGCTTCTGATTACCCCTTTGGTATCTTAGATTTACGGCTTCTGATTACCCCTTTGGTATCTTCAACTTTTCATTCATGCTAAATAATAACACTATAGCAGGGGCGGATCCAGGATTTCAAGTTAGGGGGGGAGGTGGCGCACTTTAAAAAAATCGCGCCGAGCGGAGGGAGGCACGAAAATTTTGGGGATATTTCGTGTGAAAAATCACGATTTTACGCCAAAAAATCTAATTTTTTCCAATTTTGGGGGGGGGGGGGTCGGGTGCGCTCTCCCCCTTGAATCCGCCCCTGTATACCAGAAACGTAGATACCGAATTCACAATGTATATAGATGTATGATTATTTTCATTTATTTGTTGTTTATTTGTGGATATTTAATATTTTTCATGTGAATTGTTTTGTATTGTAATAATTCAGAAGCAAATTGTTTTCGAAATATAACAGACCTGTTGCACATTCCCGATTGGATTCTAAAATTATACGGTTTGTGTCTTTTTGTTATACCAGTTATTCCCCTTACGACGGGAAAAATGACACGTGCTCTTGCAAGAGCAATGGAAAAGACAGCCAATTTTAGTATGGCCAACCACTCGAATTTCGTCCACACTCGTATTTCGTCGATTTTACGTCACGCGCATTGCTGTAAGTAACCATATTATCTTGGATAAACAGGCTGTAAATATGTTCATGCTAGCGTTTTTATGAACTGTTGACTTCTTTCAATTGTTGACTTTTTGTGACCTTAAAAAAATGCGGATTCAAAAATTGTTAGATAGTGTTGAAATATACGGATGGATAATTTTGTGGACAACCCGACATAAAGCTAAGTGATTGTTCTTCAATATATTTCATTAAGCAACGTTAATTTTTTTTTCCGTTTGTTATTTTCATGGCATGTTTTGCGCATCGTCGAAATTCTAGTGGTGTGGCGTAGAGGAAGTTGGGTAAGGGTCATTCAATTATGTAAAGAAAGACACAAAATCGCAGTGCAGAATGGTTGTATTTTTTTATTAAAATCTATAAACAAGTAATTTTCCAACACGAATGTAGCGTCAGTCCTGTCCAATCTGCTTCCGGTAAAGCGCTACACTGTGCATGACATTTTCATCGACGAAATTCGAGTGTACTGGCATACATTTTTTTCATAATTTGTAGATATTTGAACCTTAAAAAACGGAGGATGATTTTATAGCACATATAAAATTCAGAACGTTTTACAACATTAGAATTTTGAACAAATTATTAGACAAAATATATGGTATTTTCACTATTGTATGCAAATGGACCATTCTGTTCTCCTTACAGGGAAATTTCCTTACAGGTAAATAACTCATATAACGTCTAATTTTAGAATCCAGGTCTGAAATATGCAAATGGTTTATGAATTTAAATGTGAATGGCTACATCATATCTTGCTTTATGTCATTGAAGATATTTTTTTTTAAATATGCAGTCTAACCTCTATTAAGCAGCAACCTGTATTAAATGGTTACATATTTTTTGTCCTCTCATAGAAAATTTCATATGAAATGAACCTCTTTTGAGAGGTCACTTGCCTTATAAGACCACATTGTCTTTCTCCCAAAGGTGACAACTTAATACAGGTTTGATTGTATATGTAATACCTGTTTTATATCTATACTTAAGGCCACTCCAAATTGATTACTTGTTCTTTGGATTTTTCATTAAAAAAATGGCGCTAAAATCTTGAACAAGGGAGCGACACTTTTTTTTAATTTGTTTAATAATTTTTCCCTTCATTTTTGTGTTTTTAAATGAGAATTCAAGATAATTTTTAAGTGGGCGACTTTTTTTTTTATTTTAAATTGTTTAAAAATCATGAAACATGAAGAGGGGATGTTGAAGAAATGGTGAGGAAACATTTTTTGTCGAAATTTTCAATCTGAATTTTAAGGTGCGAGCGGGTCCGAAGAACAAGTATTTAATTTGGAGTGGCCTAATAACCTATTATATTACTAGTATATTTAAATAAAATAATCATTTGTATATGAATTAGTTTGTTCAATGCACCCTAACACAAGTCCAAATTTACAATTTGTTATGGGTAATTGGTATCACATGCCACTTTTAGCAATATTTCAATTATACCAAGGAGGTCAGTTTTATTGATTGAGAAAAGCGGAGTGCCTGAAGTACTCGTCAGCGACAACATACCTTCTCGCAAATCTTTAAAACGTTATTTATTCGAATATAAGATGTAAGGACATGTCGTCAGTAGGAACAGTTTGAAGGTATCAATGGAGGAATGAGAAGCCGTAATTCGAGGCTCAGATAATACAATGAGCAAAAGAAAAAAGGACATGACATACCATGATCCACAAAACACAACACAGATAACTAATTTCTGGAATGAACTCATGTACTCCGGAAAGGTAAGCATTTCCTGTTCCACTAGTAAGACATGCCTAACTTGTTCTATATTTATTTACCTTATGAGGAAAAAGATCGCTCGATTCGTTTTCCTGTCTAGTGAACAGTATTCAAGCCATATTTGTGATAAGAACAAGTTTTTTCAAGCCATTATTTACGTATGATCAAAGGTAGTTTTGGATTTGGTATGTGAATAGATTGTTTAAGTGGGTGCAAGAAGTCCAAGGGAGATAACACATCAAATGGGAAATAATTGATACGGTTGGAAAAGGACATACAGGAAAAAAATTATGAACAATTAAATTTTCCAAATATATTTGAGTTGGAGTTTATATATAAATTGTTTACTTGGTTGTGTTCTTCAAACATACTTAATAACCGCATCGTTGGTGCATTGAATAGCTTGCACACTTAGAGTGATGTGCATCGTGGGTTCGAGCCAGCACCGATCTAAATAACCACTATGATATTGGGATCTGTTGTTTCTCCGCTAAGCACACAGTACTAAGGGGTAAGATCAAATACTGATTGGTCTATCCGCGGACTGTTGGTTCAGTAAACTAGCACTATAAAAATCAAACTCTTCGCTTTGATTTAGTACAAAGCGATCATCATCATCATCATCATCATCATCTCTTCAAAATGCCTCGCCTCGACATCAAAGCAAAATTGCTCATTTGGCGTTACACAACAATCACTCACTCATTTCAATAGGGTTTACATATTAAATATGCAATACAGCCGCGTTGTATTTATTTCCAATTTGCATGACACAATTAGATATACATATGCTATACCTCTGCTGTTGGACTATTAGTCCGCGAGGGTATCATCCACCAAGTAGTCAGTGATTCGGCGCTGACATGGTTTATTAGATATATTCATTACTGAAATTTACAGTCCTTAAATAATTTAAATATTAATAATACTAAGGTTTTTCTCCCTCAGTCATAGTTGACTTTAGCAGATTTTGGCTATCATATCCTTTGCTCCCTAAACGTTAATTTTTTTTTTTTGTGAAATGTGAAACTCTCAAACATTTCGACAATGTTATTTCCACCTATTACGAAAACGCTGTCGAAGTGTTTCAGATCTTGACAACAAGTTTTTGAACGATGGGCACGCCGTTGTTTAGCAGACATTTGTGGGCATTTGACGCACTATCACATTTAATGTTATCGTTACAATAACCAATACTACAAGTAAAAACGTACCTTCAATCGGCTCAAAATGGCTTCCAATTATGACCTACATTCACCCCGCCCCCACCCTGCTAACTATTACAATCAAATAAAAAAAAGTTGGAACTTCTGTTTGTAATATACTACTGTGAATTCAGTATTGATAATGGTGTTCTAATTTTCGTGGGTTTTGTGGTTCACTTAAAGCACGAAAATAAAAATTAAACGAAACCACGAATTCAAGAACCCATATGGATCAATGGACTTTTTAGAAACCACGAAAATTGGTGCCAATCAATAAAAGTACTTTCACAGTAATATCAAAATAAAGATTAACTCACTCAAGTCGTGGTTCCCGAAGCAAACTTTATATAGGGGCTTCTGAGAAAAACACAAAGAAGAATACCAGATCCTTTAACTTCATGTTACGCTATATAGATGATGTAATTTCACCAAATAATACTAAGTTTGGTGATTGTGCTGTTCGCATCTACTAGTACAAAAAAAAACAACAAGAACTGACCGAACGAAGTCATCGCTGTGCTTTATTCCATCCTCGGACTTTATCATAGGATACAATTGTAAGGGCAGACACTATTTAATGTTACACGTACACTTCGCGAGCTTCTGGGTTCTCTCCCGTTTCTTGATGGGTCCATGTTGCTCATCTTTTTATTTTTCTGCGTTCCTTTTTCTTCGTTCTGTGTTTGTGCCCAATAGTTACAAGTGTCTCTGGATTTTCCATTCTTGATTGTCATTTGGTTTTCTCAAACGTTTGAATAATACCGACCAAAGCCATTCATTATTTCATACTCGTCTCATTTCTTTAAAAATGTCCTGCTCTATTGTGGCATTAAACACCATAACCCTAGCCCTAACACTAATCCCTGCTCTATTTGGAATTTTTTTTTACGTATCAATTAATACTTTTATAATTTTATAATACTTTTATTTTCTTTTGTTTTTAGTAACTAAGATTTTTGAAGCATACAGTATTTTATATTACGCAGGGTTATCTCTCTTTCTACATCACAATTTTATAGTGAAATGCAATGTTCTATTTGTGAACACTATACATAATTAGGCGTTCTTTTGAAATATTGATATAATACATATAAGCGATAATAATTAATAAAAGTAAAATCTAAGATTATTTGCTTTGGTTGTAAAAGAAAACAATTCATATTTTATTATGAAAGTGTTTGTAAAATATACTACTCAAATTATAATAACAAGGGGAGGGGGGGGGTGGGGGTGAGCCGAAGGGTTATGAGTTATAGTGTTTAGCACTACTTTCAGCTTGTCAGTGACTTGTGGCAGTGGATTTCTCCTGGTACTCTGGTTTCCTCCATCAATGAACCTGAAAGCCACGATATAGCTGAAATATTGTTGAAAGTGGCGTTAAGCACCATAACTGTAATCCCTAACCATATCCTTCGATCACAGTTAACATGAAGAAGAATACTGGAAAACAACTAGAACAAAAGACTACACATTTAGGGTACATAAACTATTATTGCTATTTTAACAATTCTTGGAAAAAATGAGTATGCCAGAATTAGTATACTTTTTCAAATTCTGATTCAATATAAACAGACTTCAACTTCCGGTATGTTGAACTTTCACTTCCGGCCTGCTAAACTGCCGGTCAGGAACTATCTAATCACCTTAAAGTGACCTATCTGATGTATTAGTGTACATTTGTACATACAATCAAGGTAACTCTACTCATGCAGTAGACCCCATTTGCTAGTTTCCGACTTTGTTATACAATTATGCCCTTGTACGCATTTGCAATTGAATTATTTCCCTTACGGAGGACAAAATGATTACCGTTCCATGCATGAACAACGAAAATGACAAATAATTTGAGTGTAATTTTCTCAAATTTTATTGATAATTGAACCTTGTAAAATAAAAGAGATAAATTTTACATCAAATTAAAAATTCTTAAGTCGCTACAACATTTAAAAATGTATACATAGTATGAGAAAACAATGGTATTCTGGATGAACGTTGAATGAGATGTACACTTCTGTCCGGCAAAAGGGGAAGCAACTACTACAAAACGTGAAAAAGGTGTATAATTTTAGAATCAAGTCGACAACTGGTAAATGATGTTTTGCATTTAAAAATTTGACTTCTCTGCCACTTACACAACTGTTCTAATTCAAGGACAGATAAAAAGAATTGGGTTAACTTTGTTTCATTAAAAATGGCATTGTTAATCTCGTTGCAAACCCGATGATAAATCATGAATATCTTTAACTTACTCCACGTGATTCCCTTTTGAATTCCCATTTAATATGTTAGCCCATAGACAACAGGCTGGATAGCCAAAACTTAATTTGAAAAAAGTCTTCGTGATCAGGTAAACCAAAGGGTATCCAAAATAGATTGACCAAATCGGTTAAGATTACATGTACATATGATTGAGTGAGATTTATCTTAGCTTTGATAGATAAACGTCAGATAATACCGAAGGGGCAATACAGAGTACCTGGCAGCATACAGAACGAAGAAAAACAAAGCAAAACCAAACAGAATACGAGCTGGGCACCATCACACGCAAATACGAACAGAACATCGCTTCCATGAAGAAATCGTAACGGACATCACAACATGAAACTCAGAACATAAAGACACATAAACTAAAAAGATGAGCAAAACGGACCCCACCAAAAAAACCGGGGATGAAATCATGTGCTTAAGAAGGGTAAACAGTTCCTGCTTCTTATAAGACACCCTCCATGTTACTCATGTATACAGTCAAGTCCGGTAAAAGTCTTGTCAGTGATAGTGATAGAGGAAATAAAACATCTATGTAAAGAACAATCACATTATTAAGCTCTGTAAATTTCAAATATCAATACATCTGAAATGTCTAAATTAAACACCAATCAATCAATCAATCTAATGAACCATATCAGTGCCGAAACATTGACTTACTGGTAGATTTTATGCAATCGTCCTCCAGAAGAGAAATTGAATCAAGAACAACAATTAAAAGCGTAATAATTCAGTACATATTTACAATCCCATTATTTTCTTATTTATTGTTAATTTGTTGATCTGAAAGCCAAAACATCTACATATATTGAACCAGAGAATCACACTCTTATTGGTATCTGGTGTAATAATATGTGCACGATCGTGTTATCTCCATATCCATTGGATAATAAAATAACCATCATTTATTCAAATATCAAAGATTTTATCAATTTTATTTTAAAATCCACTTGAAAAAATAAAATGTTAAATGATGTAGCACATCTATGATAATTACTTAATAACATGAGAAATGATAATCACGTGATCAGCAGAAATAAGTGTTTTTGTATTAAGTTGAATTTGATTTTAATTTTCCCGTGCATACCTGATATGATGGCGATATTTTATATATTATGGCTTTTATTTGTGTATATTCGAATGTCCATGGGTAAGTATAATGTTATTAAGCATATATCATATTTATATATGTATACAGTCAATAGACATAAGTATTCGTCACCCTCGATTTTACACTTTATATGTCATATAAAACCACATTTAAAAAAAAAAAAAAATATTGTGAAGTTATTTTTAAACGGAGTTTGATCATTTTTGCACCAAAAGAAGCAGACATATTTAAAGACTATTTTTTTCTTTTAGCATGATTATCCGTTAGATTGCCTTTATTTTCTTATGATTTAAAGACATTTTTTGTTTTCTGACGTCAAATTTGACATATATTTTAACAAAAATAAAATCGAAAAAATCATTATTTGTGTTTAAATCACCAGAAAACAAAAACCATTCAGACAAAAATTACTATTAGATAAACAAATAAAATTCAAAGAATTATGTTTGTCTTGAAATAAATTTCATAAAAAAATATGCCCAGCGATAGCTTTAAAATACTATTTTGAAAAAATGTGGTTTTATATGAAATATATAGTAAAACATCGAAGATGAGGAATACTTATGTCCATGGCCTGTATTTATACAGAATTTTTACGGGTTAGCGTTTAGATTAGGATTATGGTATTTAAGCTCCTAGTCAAAGAATTAGGCAGATAATACAAATGCCAAAAGAAAAAAAATCCATTAAACCAACCAACCAACCATAAGGATGGTATTTAGCCACGTGTTTCAACCTCACGACTAGGAACACGTGGTTAAATACCATCCTTATGGTTGGTTGGTTGGTTGGTTGGGTAAATGATCTTTAACGCCACTTTCAACAATATTTCAGCTATATCGTGGCTGTTAGTTTTATTAGTGGAGGAAACCGGAGAACCCTGAGAAAACCACCATCCTGTCGCAAGTCACTGACAAACTTTATCACATAATGTTGTATCGAGTATACCTCTCCAGGAGCGTGATTCAAACTGACAACTTTAGTGGGATAGGCACTGATTGCATCTATAGTTAGATATAAATCCAACTACCATACGATCACGACCACGACAAAGTTTTAAAGTTTGGTTTAGTTTTGGTTTTACATTATTTTACGCCACTTTCATATTGTTAAAACTGAAGAAAGATGTTGAATATTTAAATTGGAAAACACTTGCATTATCGCATCGCTTGGTCCCATAAAACTCACTTAACCCTGCCACCTTATATTGGAGTGCCTGTACCAACCATAGAAAATGAGCAATCAAGTAAATGTGTGTTTGCTGTATCGAGTATGCCTCTTACTATTATTTTTCGAATAGACTTTTCAACCGTTCAAACAGTGTGATATTTTTTTTTCCATTTAATCATTAACACTGATAGATTATTGTTTGTGTTTCTCTGTGAAGAAAATTATTATGGTAAATTTAGTAAAAATATATATTCTATTGTGATGAAAGACGAAACGTGTTCAACAGTTCGTACAAAGTTGTCAAGTGTTTTCGTCGTAGATTAATACGTTGAAATACTTCACAATGTATTTTGGAAAAAAATATGCTATGAATTCTTGATAGATAAATGATAGTTATGGTGTTTAACGCCACTTTCAACAATATTTCAGTTATATCGCTAAGGTCATTTTTTTATTTGTGGAGGTAACCGGTTGACCCGGCGAAAACCATTGACATGCCGCAAGTCCTCGATGAACTTTATCACATAATGTTGTATCGAGTAAACCTCGCCTGAGCGTGATTAGAACTCACAAACGTAGATATCTTTACAACAATCTTAAAGGGGCATTATCTGCCAAATCGTATTTTTTTTATTGCCAATAAAAACTATCAGATGTATATGATGGATGCCTTAATGAAACGTGTTTCTGTAATTTGTAAATGTTATGAAATGTACGCGCATCGGGGAAAAAACCTACAACTGCTCGTGTTTTGAGATCGATCAAGAAATGGACGTCATCTTATTAATTATCGACATTGTTTACGGAGTTTGTCGAATCGTCATTAAATCAGTACAACAATGCACTTATTTCTTATTTTTTGTGAATCTGCTTTTAGTCGGTGTTAATTACGGACAAAGAACCATGCAAGTTGGCAGTTAATAAGCGACAAAATGCAAATTATTCGTTTTTACCTGTCACTAGTAAGGTCAATTGCATACGTAAAACGCGAGGTCAAATTATTTGCTTGCAAGCAAATAAGTAATCGATGGTAATGTTCGTTCTCAAAAGGCGGAAAGTGGTTCGATAAGCTGTTTAATGTGAAATATTTACCATTATTTCATAATTTTAAAGCTATTTACCAATTTCCAAAACATATTCTTTTTGGGTCAAAATCTTAGCTAATGCCCCTTGCACATCGCGTTTCTGGAATAGCATTTACTGGATAAATGTACTGTAAGTGGTAATAGGCAGTGATTGCATATGTAGTTGTAAATCCAACGACCATACTTTCATGACCACGACGGCCTCTAAATTCTTGAAAATTACCCATAAATGTATGACTCTATTAGAAAATATAAAATACTATTTAATCTACAATTTTAACATGGCGTCCTTCTTTTCTTTGAAAACACACGAGCGATTAATCAGATGACAAAATCTCATTAGCACATGCGCAGTGCACACATTTAAGCCAGCTGATAAAATCACCAAATAAAAATCATTTACACGGTTGTTAACGCTTTAAACATCTATATTCAACTGAAAATAATCAGCATATCTAGAATTAATAATATGCGACATGAAATTAAAAAATACAAACACAATATTATTGTTACGGATGCTTCATCAATACGACTGACATTCCCGTCGTACGAGTACATGTGACTGACTTTCCCGTCGTAAAAGTACATATAAAATAAATTTTTTTGTTTCTCTATGAAGAAAAGTATTATGGTAAATTCAGTGAAAATATATATTCCATAGTGATCAAATACAAAACATTTTCCATAGTTCGTACAAAAGTGCCAAGTGTTTTCCGGGTCGATTAATGCGTTGAAATACAGCACATTATACTTTGGTAAATGTGATATGATTTTTTTTTAAATTAGTCATACATGCATGGCTCTATTAGAAAAGGGGGGACTATTTGCATTGTCCTATTATGTGTCTTTACGTTCTGAGTTCCGCGTTGTGATGTTCGTTACGATTCCCGCATTAAAACGATGTTCGGTTCGTCTTTTCCTTCAGTCGTTTGTAGAAGGACTCATGGCTTATTTACATTATGTGTGTTTGTTTGGATATAGAGGTGTGCAACACATATTGTGTTGTGTTTGTGTTTGTTTGTTTGTGTTTTGTTGTTGTTGTTGTTGTTTTTTCCGTCTTATATACGTTGCCAGTTTCTCTGGATTGTCCCTTTTTGTTATTAACCCTTCGGTTTTCTCTAAGATTTATTTATAAACATTTTGACCTATAAATCAAAATATCATTTAATATGAATTTTTGATTGAATTTTGGAACTGATCCTACAATGTAGTATTTTGTTTTGTCTATAGCTTTATTTCGTAAAGCAAAATTAAGAAAAATGAAACAATTCCTTTTTGTTTTACTAAAAGTGAAGATGAATAATATAACATAAAATAGAAAGAACGACAAAATATAAATTATTACTGTATTTTAGTAAAGTAACACGAAAGGTGCCAATAGGGGAAAAAGAACTGTATAACCTTCCGGTGTACCTTACCTAAACCCCGAATTTTAGCGGGCTCTTGTTGCCCAATCTTTTGTTTTCTATGTGCTATCTTGTCGGCCATTTCACCAAAAAGTAAATTTTTGTCGCCAGCTAAATGAGTGCGAGTGTATGTTCGTGTTATGGCTGTCAATGTTGCCTCTTTTTACGGTTATGATATTGGATTTTGGAACTGTACCAATAGTGTAGTATTCTTTTTTTCTTTTTTTCTTTTTTTGCAGCAACTTCCTCGATGCATTTTCTAAGAATTAAAAGTGCAAGTAAATGATGTCGTAATACACATAAACTGTTTGTATTTCCGATATTTTAAACAATCCATTTGGCTAATTAAGCACATATCATGCTTGTGTTTCCAATATTAAAACACCTCATTTTACTAATTACAAAAAATATTATGTCGTGATCTCCATCTATTCGGCTATGTTGACTGGTTTGGAGATTAACTGTGTTATGATCTGTGTTCATCCGGTTATGCTGACTGGCTTAGAGATTAATTGTGTCGTGATCTATGTACATCCGGTTATGCTGACTGGTTTAGAGATCCAACGTGTGATTGATAAAATTAACAATCATAGAAATCGCTTCGTTCTACATCGCTTTATAATGATGCGTGACAATTTATCATTAGGAAGGTTATAATTACCACTATTAAACACAGATGATAATGTAGCTTTATTCCCACATGTGCATTTTATTCAAACAAATCTGATTCACAAGTTCATGATAGCAGGTTGTTTTGTAATAGTATTTGCTTATTGTAAATACATCACCAGAGATTACGATCTTTGTACACTCAACTATTCGTACCCACGCAGAACACTAGGTGGAATTGTAAAAACGTTACATGTTTTGCATATTTTCTTCCGACTTTCGGTCTGTTCGGATTACCAATGAGAAATAGTTGAGGAAGCAGGACTAAAAATGTAAATAGTCGATAAACTTAAACATACATGTATATTTATTGTATTGGTACTTCCATCAAATTCAACGTTTAAACATTAAAAAACATATTGTACACAACATTCATAGATTAACATAGAGCCATTATGTTCGTGGGGATCCCGGGCAACTCCCCAGTGTGTCCATACGTTAGGACAGGACTGTGAGGAAGGAACTATTGATTAATACTGAGTGAGTAAGAACAAGTTACATTTCGATGACATGTGATGATGCTTACTTTATATAAGACTCAGATGAAACTCCACGCAGACACATTACCCTGACTTCAAGTCGACCAGTCTTTTCTCTTGCTACTTGGTGATGAAGCAGCAAATACTAGTCTTGTAGCCTTTTGTTAAATCCCATTGTGTATTGCCACTCGACTCACAGCAGCAAGTGATAAAGTTTACGAGTTGCATGCCCATGGTTGGTGGTTCTCTCCGGGTATTCCGGCTTCTTCCACCACTAAAACTGGTCGCAATGATATAGCTGAAATGTTGCTGAAAGTGGCGTGAAACACCAAAAATGAAATCAATCATCCATCGTGTATTGAGCACACGGCCTATCCCCAATTTAACCAAGCACGTCAACCATTAAAACAAAGAGGCGAATAATAAGAAGCATTTGATTGGATATTTCTTTAACGTCAAATGGGATGTATCTTAGCTACATTCATGACGACAGCAGGATAGTAATCAATAAATTACATTGGTAAAAAAAGGAGCACTTGATTTGTGCTACGGCCGAATGCTTTGATTATTAAATAAAGTAATAATGACTGTTTGATTCAAAATGTTCTGCCTTGGAACGACTTCATCTAGCAAACTGTTATTCTAGGCTGGTTCCTAGCTTATGATTAACAAAAGTGTCCCTATTTATGCATAGGCAGGTAGGGTTCGACGCTGTTAAGAAATGCATCATATTTCACACCACGAACAATTATGTCTGAGCGGTGTATCAGAATGAGAAGCAGCTGAGTGCAAACCCCCCCCCNCCCCCCCTCCCGCGCCGTTTTTTTTGGCGGGCCGTGCTGCTCATCTCTTTAGTGTTTTTTATGCTCTCCTATTATGAATCTTTACGTTCTGAATTCCGTGTTGTGATGTCCGTTACGATTTCCGCATATGAAAGATGTTCGGTTTGTCTTTACCTCCAGTGGTTTGTAGGAAGGGTCATATTTTATTTAA
Organism: Gigantidas platifrons; assembly: GCA_002080005.1. Lineage (NCBI taxonomy): Eukaryota > Metazoa > Mollusca > Bivalvia > Mytilida > Modiolidae > Gigantidas > Gigantidas platifrons. Next base: position 103,543 of record MJUT01006581.1, on the reverse strand, counting down.
GTTATTTGTGCTTGTTTGCGTATAGCGGTGTTGTGCTTTTGCTTTATTTGTCTCCGTCTTGTGTATTCAATGTTGCCAGTTTCTCTGGATTGTCCATTTTTGATTTTTTTGATAGGAAAAGACGAGTCGGCTCAGTCATTTTGCAAGTCAAATTAGACTAGAACTCAATGCAAAAAAGACCCATGAAATGCGGCTAAACACCACATCAAACTTGAGACTAGATGCTGAGGGCACAGTAATCCAGCAGGTTGATAAATTCACATATCTAAGTACAGATGCTAGCACAGAAGACTCAACACAAAAAGACATTAAAAATAGACTAGCCAAAGCAAGGTCTGAATTCCAAAGATTACGACCCATTTGGAAGTCCAAACAATACAAACGGAAGACAAAAATAAGGCTGTATAACAGCAATGTAAAATCTGTCCTACTGTATGGAAGTGAATACTGGAGAGTTACACAATCAGATCTGAGGGCACTGTCAAGTTTCCACCACAGTTGCCTAAGACAAATTTGTAAACATTTTTGGCCAAGCCGTATTTCAAATGAAAACCTACTAGAAATGACAAATTCCACATGCGTTTTCAAAGAAATACAACAGAGGCGTTTCAGATGGCTAGAGAATGTTCTCAGGATGCCAGTATCCAACATAACCAGGATAGCCCTTAGATGGACACCCCAGACAAAGAGACCAAGAGGCAGACCAAAGACCACCTAGCGCAGAACTATTGAATCCGAATTAAAAGAGCTTGACATGACCTGGGGAGAAGCTGAAACAAAGGGTAAAGATAGAACTGGATGGCGTGATCTTGTGGTGACCTTATGCTCCGACGGGAGCGAAGAGGATAGGTAGGTAGGTATTATGAATCTTTACGTTCTAAATTCCGTATTGTGATATCCGTTACGATTTCCGCATATGAAAGATGTTCGGTTTGTCTTTACCTCCAGTGGTTTGTAGGAGGGGTCATATTTTATTTAAGTTATTTGCGTTTGTTGGCGTATAGCGGTGTTGTGCTTTTGCTTTATTTGTCTCCGTCTTGTGTATTCAATGTTGCCAGTTTCTCTGGATTGTCCATTTTTGATTTTTTTGATAGGAAAAGACGACTCGGCTCAGTCATTTTGCAAGTCAAATTAGACTAGAACTCAATGCAAAAAAGACCCATGAAATGCGGCTAAACACCACATCAAACTTGAGACTAGATGCTGAGGGCACAGTAATCCAGCAGGTTGATCAATTCACATATCTAAGTACAGTTGCTAGCACAGAAGACTCAATACACAAAGACATTAAAAATAGACTAGCCAAAGCAAGGTCTGAATTCCAAAGATTACGACCCATTTGGAAGTCCAAACAATACAAACGGAAGACAAAAATAAGGCTGTATAACAGCAATGTAAAATCTGTCCTACTGTATGGAAGTGAATACTGGAGGGTTACAAAATCAGATCTGAGGGCACTGTCAAGTTTCCACCACAGTTGCCTAAGATAAATTTGTAAACATTTTTGGCCAAGCCGTATTTCAAATGTAAACCTACTAGAAATGACAAATTCCACATGCGTCCTCAAAGAAATAAAACAGAGGCGTTTCAGATGGCTAGAGCATGTTCTCAGGATGCCAGTATCCAACATAACCAGGATAGCCCTTAGATGGACACCCCAGGCAAAGAGACCAAGAGGCAGACCAAAGACCACCTAGCGCAGAACTATTGAATCCGAATTAAAAGAGCTTGACATGACCTGGGGAGAAGCTGAAACAAAGGGTAAAGATAGAACTGGATGGCGTGATCTTGTGGTGACCTTATGCTCCGACGGGAGCGAAGAGGATAGGTAGGTAGGTATTATGAATCTTTACGTTCTGAATTCCGTATTGTGATATCCGTTACGATTTCCGCATATGCAAGATGTTCGGTTTGTCTTTACCTCCAGTGGTTTGTAGGAGGGGTCATATTTTATTTCAGTTATTTGTGTTTGTTTGCGTATAGCGGTGTTGTGCTTTTGCTTTATTTGTCTCCATCTTGTGTATTCTATGTTGCCAGTTTCTCTGGATTGTCTATTTTTGATTGCCGCTTCGGTATTCTCTAACGTTGTGCAGGTCGGATATTCAGCCCCTGTTAATTGAGAGGACACCCCTTATCAGACAACGGGGGACGAAATGGACATACATGAGGGCTTCTAGTAATATATACACTTCTTGAAGTTAAAAAGTATGTTATTTATATTGAAAATACCCAACTGATATGAATCTTTGTAGTCGTAATTGTCTTTAACACTGGATACTATTAAGTTACTAATGCGTTTCAATTTGGTGGCATTTCCATTTTATCAGCATAATCAAAAGCATTGGAAATGAAATTAGTAAAATACATCAGTAACCAGGTGTCAATGTCGCCAGCTTTCCTTGCAAACGATGACACTACAATGGACAATTTATTAATATCAAAGTCAATAGATGGTTATCTTTATTTGTTTTACCGGAATACTGAATATGCAAAGAAACATTTTAATGTTTGTATACATCACGATCCTGTATAAATACATTAAATCTTATATGAATGTTGTTCTTAATTTGTCAGTCATGTACGCATGTGCGAATCAAAATATATCTGGATATATATTATTGCATATATTATACATAACCAATGAAAGACGTCGTGTCAGATTATCCCAACAGATCAGCAAATGTGTTTAATAGAAGAAGAGTTTGAAGATACTAAAGGGGTAATCGGAATCCGTAAATCGAAGAAGGATAGACAACACAATGGCCAAATGAAAAAGGACGAAAGGAGAAACAACGATCTACAAAACATACACATAAAACATTTTTCCAGTTACTATTAGACATGTCACTTAGTATTATCCAGTACCAATCGAATATTAAATTGCAAATATTTAAATTCTCAATAAATGAATTGTTAATATAGAAATTTTCAATTGTTGAATTTTGAAAATGTTCACTCATTAACTGTGTTATTGTGAGCACCATATTATCTGATGAACGTTGTTGATTTTATCTGTAATGTGAAGCTTACTATTACTTGTCTGTTTGGTTTTAATTTCTAATTGTCCGCGTGTATTATTGCTCAATCGATTCTTTTTTAATTGCATTTTTCAATTGTTTGAATTTCATCATCAATTTCAGTACTATAATTCTATAAAAAAAAGAAGTAACAATGATCGTAAATACAAAGTATAAAAAAAACTTCAGCGCATGCGTGTAACAAGACATTCCAAGGACAGCAACAACGTATTATATTTGTGTCACAATTGCCTGGAGATGACATGAATAAATAGAAAAAAGGGGGGTCGATTTACTAAAATAAATTTTATCATGAAGTGCTGAAATACTTTTGCAATATATTAATCAATAATTAAATTTTATTTATTTGATATTAAATAACAACAAAGCATTGCTTATTCATCTTTTAAGATAATTACACGAAGGTGAAATGAATACAAAATGGGAGTTTATGGTCCATTTGCTTTGATACTTTAATAAAACAATTATTGATAATTAAAACTAATTGCAAAATATGTTTTTAACAAATAAAACGTTACTCGTTTTCATTTTCAATAGATAAAGCAAAATAAACAACGACATGTTTATAATTTGAGCATTGTATAAATTTTTATGAATAATAAATTATTTTAAATGCAAGGTATGCTTAGCAAATAATAGCATGCCTCGTTTTCATTTTCTATAGATATAACAAAATAAACAACGGCATGTTTATAATTTGAGCATTGTATCATTTTTTATTAATAATAAATTATTTTAATTACAAGGTATGCTTAGCATATAATAAATCTGCCTCGTTTTCATTTTCCATAGAAAAAATAAATAAATAACGACATTTTTATAATTTGAGAATTATATCAATGCTTATCAATCCTAATTAATTTTAAAATTACATGCCTCGTTTTCATTTTCTATAGATAAAGCATAAATAAATAACGGCATGTTTAGAATTTCATCTTTATTTCAATATTTATGAATATTTAATAAATGTTAATTGCAATGTGTGCATAGCTTATAATAACATGACTCATCTTAATATTTTATAGATACAACAAACAAAAAATAACGATGTGTTTATAATATGACCATTATATCAATGTTTATGAATATTAATTAATTTTAAATTCAATATATCCTTAGCCTATACTAACACTATTCGTTTCCATTTTCTATAGATAAAACATAAATAAATAACGACATACTTATAATTTGAAGATTGTATCATTTTTTTCTTTCTTTTTATAAATAATAATTTTTTCTTTAAATAGAAGCCTATTCAAAACAAGATTATTTCAAAGATGTTGGAAACAAATGGGGAGAGCTTTTACAAGAGGAAAAGCTGAAGTTTAAAGATGATGCCAGGGGTATCAGGAGCAGTAAACTGAAAGGGATGTCAGCAGAGGAGGCCATTGCTCATCATTTCAAGCAAATTGAAAATTTGGTATGATACTAGACTTGTTGAATATTTATTCTTTCCAATATATTCCTATAGGCTCTAACAGTGAAGTGTTCGAAACAGTTTAACGTCAACATTAAAATATTTGTCTCGAGCGGAATTTTTTTTTACCTGTTTATTAGAAGCAGTTGAACATGAATATATACATATTTATCTCAAAACGTGAACAAGATTTTAGGTAAATTTTACCCTTTCTTTTAAAAACTGTATAAGAATCTTAGAATTGCTGTTCCTCGCATAATAAAATTACTTTTACACTGAAACTTACGACCTCAACACTCTCCAATTTGTTTTTGCGCAAGCGTTAAGTGTTTCTATGTATTCCCGGACCATACGCTTACAGACTGACCATATATGGTTAGAGGCTGTATATGAAGGATTTGAAATTCGCTGTAATTTGTATCATATGCATGGTGAAGTTCATACTTTTTAGTCATCATTACTCCGTAACAGATATCCATTTGATTTTAGAGTTTTATAAATGTAATAGAATTAAGATTAACAACTTTTTCAGATTTTTATATGACTATCCTCGAGGCACAATATGACAAAAATGTTGGAGAGCCGGACTATTATTCAATTGTTTATGAACTTTTGTCACGTACCTTTATAATTCTAGTCTGCAGAATGAATTTGGTGACATTTCCTTGTCAAATATGCTTGTCAATTGACTCTACAACCCATGTTTTACAGAGAAAAAAATATGCCACTTCTACAGATAATTGTGTGAAACAACAAAGTATTACAGGATTTTTCTCTTTTTATAATTTGTCTTTAGATTAATGTCCTAGGATCACTAGCTTTTGAGGTTATGATGGTTGCCTCAAAAGAACATGAGACTCCCCACCTGCTTGGTACCAACAAAGGACTGGAGTACATTGGGCAGCCACAAGTACTTGAACCTTTCAGGAAGTCAGTGTTTGGTATGTTTATTAGTAGTCCTTGACTTGTAATAAATTTTCAACAATGAAGAAATCTGATATTTACCGCATATACAAAGCCCAAAGAATTGTATGAGATAGTCATTATACATTTTGTATTTTTTTTTATTCAGGAAAATTTGTGATACAGTCAAATATACTGATATAAACCCTTAACAGGAACCAGAAAATAGGGCCACTATAAACATTGTCATAGGGAGTCTTTGTATTATAATAGTATACAATTACTGACTTTGAAAAAGGTCACCATCATGATTTATCAACCCAAGGAAATGTCTTATTCACCGAGCCTTTAGAGAATAGAAAAAAATACAGTCGTGTAATAATTTTACATTGAAATTGCATTTGAGTGTAAATGAAATGAAGGTAATTGAAGACAGGTTTTCGTTATAGAGAGGGTCTTGTTACTTTAAGTGACCCTTTTAAACAGCACATTTAAGGCATTCACTAATAATTTAATTATTTAGAATGTTTTTTTATTTATTATTTAGATGAATTGGTGATCAAGTCTCTGCTAGGTCTCTCCATAAATGAATATTAAATCTTCCATTTATGTTTGTAGGAAACACTGTTTACATGAAACAGCCTAGCAAGAAAGGAAAGGATAACATAAGGACTGAAGTAAGACAGGTTTTGAATTCGTGCTGGGGTAAGCTTACTTATGTCTTTTAATTTGAACTGACTGATGTATATTTGTGTGGTTTTTTTTATTGGGGGGGGGGGTTGTTTTCAAGGAATTTTATTCACATTCTAATTTGCGGTGTATCAGAATCACCAAACTAATGAACAGACTACAATATATTCTCTTATGATTGAGGTGTCATATCTACTTCCTGAACGCTGTGTTATTTATACCTTGTGCTACCAAGTAGTTTGGGATAATATAGTTTTGACTGTTTCCTCCATCTATCTGTTCAACAGACCCTTTTCAAAGGCCATATTTGGCCCACAAAATTAGGCTTTTTCAAATTAACATAAAATATATGTTAGAATAACGAGAAAACACCCTTGAACTCAGAACATCACATATTTTATATACATAGTTTGTCCGACTAACTCCTCCTACCGTTTTTGAGCTAGACCATATATATTTTGTACAGTTAGTACTTACACTGAAGGTGTGCATAATTTATGGATTTTGACTTTTAACAATTTTTTTACAAAATTATGGATGCATGAACTTAGACAGATTTTGCTAAATCCCTATAGGATATATGGTTTGTCCGGCTAACTCCTCCTACAGTTTTGAGCTAGACCTTTTATATTTGTAGAATTTGACTTTCAACAATTGTTTACAAAATTATTGATGACTGGGAAACCGAGGCCATTGCAGACGATGGGAAAGTCTGCAGATAGAGACGAAAACGAGAACAGCAACACTACACACACACAACATAGATAACAAAACAATACATAAAAACTGAAAGATAAAAAAAAAGATATTTTGTGGCTATTATAAAAAGGTCAAATTCGAATTTAACAATTATCGAATGAACGTGCATGTTTAAAAAAATAAGATTTCATTGCTCAGTGTTTACATTTTCAGAGAAAGCCACAGGAGAATTAAAGACAATACCTTATTCATCACTATTGATGGGTAAAATACCATGGGTAAAATACCATGGAAGCTAGAGGGACTTCCAGTACCTGTGAAGGAACCTAGCAATTATGGTATTGGTGATTTGCAGAAAATATTAGATAAGAAAGCAGACATTAAATTTGTGTGAGCATAATTACACTTAGTAATGGATTCACTGAAGTAAATTTATACCAAAACTTTTGATATTAAAAACAAATCAACTAGTGAAGGGGAAAAGGTTGTGGAGTAAGAAGGATATGAATTGTAAATTACGCAGTAAAGTTTGCAGATTTTGTGCCAAAATATTGCTCAAATGCAGAAATGGCGAAAGTCAGTAATGCTGAAAATATAGGTCAATCTGACCCAACTATCAGCTGCAGCTGTATCACTCCCAAAGACGCATCTACTGACCAAATATCATTGACGTATGACATGTAGTATCCTAGCTCTGGACCTTAATACAAAACTAAACGTAAACCTTAAAGCTTTGATCACTGTCCCCTGGCTACATGAACTTCTCTGTCCCCATACGTCACATCGTAATTTAGTGAGAAAAAGATTATTGGCACGTTATGCTGCCGTAATGACTATAAATCATTATAGCCCCCGTTTTGGACACACTATATGACAGCAGTGACTACTGTGTAGTGCTGCATGTAAGGCGTAATCATACAGAAAACACCGGTGAATTCCGATTTTGAGGACCGTCACAACATTGTGTTTAAGTGTTTTACTATTTCCAGGACAACTTGCGCATGCAAAATGGGTTCAATATCTTCGTGGATTATCAGAGTGTTCCGCTGGGTATAATTTTACACTTACCTAATTACAGAACTGAAGAAATTTGCAAAATTATACCAACTAACCTCGTTTTCGCCGCTTCGGATCTCTGTCCCCGGACTATGTTCATCTTCGTCCCAGAATGTGGCATTGGACACGGTGGCATTGTTGTTAATCAGTAAACTCTTTGATCCGTGACAAGTAACAGGTGTGGATTAACGGTTGAAGTGTGACATGTTTACACAACACTTACTGTTTATTGTTTGTGCTAATCAAATGTCAATTGATGTTTTAATATTTTTACAAGCTTATAAATAATAAATATTTATCATTCTAATGCAATTATCATGTAACGCGTATTTTCATTGGCTATCGAGAGCCGTCAAATCTACAGTTGACAGGCCTGAGGGAATGCTATATTCCTACGCCGAATGCACTTGTTTGTAAACAATATGGCTGACCCAGATATTTCCGACTATGAATTTGACGCTAACGGCCTATTTAGGAGATAACTGTATTGTATTTGAAAATTTCACGGCATCAATTGGAGATTTGGTGGTCGCAGATTGCGTTTACTATCCATTCTAATGCAATACTGAACATAAAAATGTATTCTTTCATATCCCTGGGTCTAAAAATCACAAAAAAATTAAATTCCGGGAAATATTGTTGAACGACTTTGGCACATAAACAACGTGACGTCATATGAAGACTTCCAGTTTAAAATGTAAAGATCAGACGTTATTTGGCTTCGTGTACGCTTCAATTTAGATATAATTTAACTAAAATAAGTTTTCAGGGTAGACATTTTAATTAATTTTGGGTATTGTTGTACATATGAAATGTAGGATTTCACATTTTCAAGATGGCGGATCCTTAAATATCTACATTACTATTTTTTTAACGGAAAGAATTTGAAAAATGCATATATTGCGTCATTTATTTGTATGTTTTCAAACTAGTGTGTACATGTTGGATTTCATTAGAATAGGAATAACAGTACTGTATTTGAAGAGTTGTCGGTGTCAATTGTGGATTTGACAGTCGCAAATATCTGTTTTACTGGCTCCGCTTCGCGTCGCCAGTAAAACGGCATTTGCGACCGTCAAATCCACAATTGACACCTCCAACCCTTCAAATACAGTACAGTTATTCCTTAATTTTATTTTGTATCTAATAATTTATTTTATGGAAAACAAATATCCTACGTTGAACATCGCTTTGCATCCGCCTGCTTATAAACGGTCATGCTTTTTTCTCCTGATATCTCTATGGAAAATTGTCGGATTTGGCATGTCCTTGAAATATTCTATTCTACTTGCTAGTATTTTCCCTTTCTTGAAATATTCGCGAGAGTCTTATTTTCGCGCTTCCAATGTAACAGCGAAAATAGCGAAAATGAAACTGCCGCGAAAATTACCCGGTTTAGAGTAAAGGGTACATCGAAGTCCCAGCGGCACACCCCTTGTAATACGATATAAAAGTTACCACCCTTTTTATTTCCTCATTTGACAACAGATTGTTGGGTAATGTTTCGTCGCTGTGCAAATGATACTAGAACCTAACAATCTCAACAAAACGAACAATAATGTTAGATATCTATATTCAGTGCCGGATTTACGATTGTGCTTAGGTGTGCTTAAGCACAGGGCCTCGTTGGCCAGGGGGGCATCTTTCTGCCAAGATTTGTTTTACGATGTCTGACCTAATATAGCGTAACATTTTAAATATTCCTAAATTTTTAAAGCATGTATGCCTGACTACCTGTGTGGGCTACCGGGTCTACATCCTTCAGGGCTGGTCCTCATAAATTAACTAGCACAGGGCCTCATTTGTCCTAAATCCGGCACTGTATATATTTTAGCAAAATTTCTTGGTCGTGTTAGTCTTAATAGTTTGGATTTTACTACCTAAGCAATGAGTGCTTATCACCAATAACGTCGTGAGTTCAAATTCCGTTCAAGCGAGGTGTACTCGATATGTGATAAAGTTTGTCAGTGACTTACGACAGGTCGGTGGTCTTATCCGGATACTCCGGTTTTCTCCACCAATAAAACTGACCTTCACGATATAACTGAGATATTGTTAAAAGTGGCGTTAAACACCATAACCCTAATCCCTCATTTGAAAAAAATCAAAAATGTGTCGCTTGTAGAGTGTCTGAAAAACACCAGCAACATCTACACAGTCGATTAGAATATGTTTCAGTGAATAATTGGTCATTCTTCATTATTTAATAAATAGCTATGAGTACATCTACCATGATCTATACTATACCACATCTTGTCAAAACAACCAGTTCCTTGTGATTTTGACCGGCAGAACAAAGAGTCTTGCCAACAAAGGAATGCATTTCGTGATATTTGTTTAGAATTTGGAGATCCGAACCTTGCCTCCAGTATTTCAAAATATATTTTGCTAGAGTATTTCGTGAAATTTGTAATTAATTTGTAGATCCGAACATTGCCTCCAGCATTTCAAAATATATTTTGCTATAAAATATTTAAAATCAGTAAATAGATTATTCAATGTGTACGTGTCTTCCTCCTCAACCACTGTGTTGCCATGGATACCTATATGATTAAGGATTCATGTGAATATGATATGCTTACCGATAGCAAACAGATTTCATAAATTTCAATTATTATTTTTTTAGGGGAAAGATTTTTGGGTTTTGCAACTCTCAATTGCCAACAAACAAGAAAGAAAATCCGAACACATCATGCATTTAATTTTATCAGAAGAGACAACGAACTTCAAAGCAACAAGTATAGTATTAGCTTCTGTACTGATAATCGAACTGGCAGATGACACTGGAAGCTGTCGGAATGCAGCTGTTGATGATATTATATCACCATTATTTGAACCATCAGTATACATTAGATCTTGATGGCGATTTATTAAAGGGCTGTTTCAGATTTTTTGTATTTTCCAAGTTCAAAATTAAAGATAAGTTTTGAATTTAACCATGGACGGCTTAACAAATCGTTAACATGATTTGAAGCATTCGAGACTTTCTTAACTCTCAGAGCGATTGTCGTAATCCTTGATGATGAATTGTATCAAACAGTGGTTTGATATAAGATAATACGGGATAATCCGTACATAATACGTCGGTAATCTCATTTTGATTGAATCAGCGATCTATCTTAATTTACTGGACATAATTGTTAAAATATTAAGTGCCTCAAGACACTTATTATAAAGCATTTTAATAAGAGGTAGAGAGGTAAGCCTTCTATAAAAATATGACCTTAACATTTAGTTTCTGTACGTTTATAGGGAATCAAACAATATGGGATAAGAGTTAGGGTTGTGGTATTTGACGCCACTTTCAACAATTGTTCAGTTACTTTAGTATATGATGGTGTTCAGTTTTATTGGTGGAGGAAACCGGAGTACCCGGAGAAAACCACCGACCTCTCGCAAGTCACTGGCAAATTTTATCACATAATGTTGTATCGAGTACACCTCGCCATGAACGCAGTCTGTGAAATTAGCCGGTAGTCCGATGCCCGAGGCGTGTAAAAATTCAGACGGGCGTATGAAAATCCCTTACTAATAAGCCCGCCGGGCCTGTGAAAAAAATAACTTGCATGTTTTCAAAAATGCGCCAGTCACGATTTTTAGGGTGGTATGGGTTGGTTGTCTTGCGTATTTTAGATTATTCAAGACATTCTAAAAGTAGAAATATGTACAGTATGAACAGCGGTTTTTAGCACGAAATCACCTGGGTCGGTCTTTTTTCGCGGTGAAATAGCGGTGATATGTCATAAAATCTCCGTAAAATGTCGGTGAAATCACAGTGGAACTTTCATCATGAAAATATGCACATTAGGGCCTAAATGTCGGTGAAATATTTTAATTGTCGGTGACAACATCACGGCAAAAATCATACGTGTATACGCGTACATGTAACTGCACTTCATGTGTTCTTTTGTTTTTTTGTTTATTTAGTTTTGTTTTTTTACTATTTCATACTGTATATTTCAATTTCAGTGAGTTAAACATGCAACGTCAGATTACGGTATCCAAATTATGCACATTGTATTTGATTGACTGTTACGAACATGAAAAGATATAATCTTCAATTTTGCGATATGATTATTTGTGTTAGTACAAACGTGAATTGTAAAAACTATTTTGAGACATTGATGAACCTTCTTTTCCAATATACAACAGCTTAGATTTGTAAAAAAAAACTGCTATACAAATTGCATGATTTGTATAGTTTTTATGCAAGTTTCCGATGTGACGTTTACATTTTGTATATACTCGAAAAGGGGATGGAGAAAATTAATTATACAGGAATTGCGGTCTATAAAAATTCTTTAAATAAATAATCTGAATTATTGCAATTATATAGTCTCTATACAATATTGTCTCTCTGTCGTATCTGCTGTACATTGACTTAAATGTCTATATCCAAGTTGTAGGCATGGTTAACGGGGGAAAAATCACTGGAATAAGTCACAAAATCAACAGGATTTGATTGATTTTTGGTGTTTTAACGCCACTTTCAACAATATTTCAGCTATATCATGGTGTCCAGTTTTAGTGGTGGAGGAAGCTGGAGTACCCGGAGAAAACCACCGACCATGGGCAAGCAACTGGTAAACTTTATAACTTGCGGCTGCGAGTCGAGTGTACCCTTTTTGTAATTTACAAAGGGTCAAAAGAAAAAGAAACGAACATTTAATTCAGTATCGTGACATTACATTTTAATGTATGCTTAAATAAGTTCGACTGACGGACAAACGACCATTGTTTTGTGCTTTGGTTTTGAATAAATTGATGTGTATATACGTTTCATCAATAATAAATAAAAATATTTTTTAACTTTAAATAATTGTTTCACGCGGACTACGACAGGTATCCCGTGCCTTGTGCAGGATGTCTTAGTAGATTAACTTTTTTATTTCTTAAACTTTAAATAATTGTTTCATGCGGACTACGACAGGTATCCCGTGCCTTTGGCAGGATGTCTTATATATATATAGTAGGTTAACTCTTTTATTTCTTAAACTTTAAACAATTGTTGCACGCGAACTATGACAGGTATCCCGTGCCTTGTGCAGGATGTATTAGTAGGTTAACGTTTTAGCTCACCCGGTCAGGTGAGCTATTGCCATCACTTGGCGTCCGGTGTCCGTCCGTCCGTCCGTCCGTAAACATTTCAATCTTCTTCTAGAGAACCACTGAAGCAAACGGGACCAAACGTGGCAGAAATGTTCATTTGCATGGTCTAACCAAGTGTTGTTACTTTTGTTACGATCGGTTATCCAACATGGCTGCCAGGGGTCATAAAAGCCTCTGATTGGCTGAAATTTTTAATGATCTTCTTCTTCGATACTACATGGAGAATGGAATTGAAAATTGTCATGAATGATCATTGCAAGCTGCTAACCAAGTGTTGTTACTTTTTGGACCGATTGAAAATCCAAGATGGCTGCCAGCGGGGACATAATTTAACATAGCGACCCTATGGGAAATATGTAAAACAAACTTCTTCTCAAGAACCACGGGATGGATTGGAACCATATTTGGCAGAAATATTCCTGACAAGGTTCTGATCAATTGTTGTTACTTTTTGTTCCAATCGGTTATCCAATATGGCTGCCAGGGGCCATAATAGCCTCTGATTGGCTGAAATTACAAAGATTTTCTTCTCCGATACAACATGGAGGATGGAATTGAAAATTGTCATGAATGAGCATTGCAAGATTCTAACCAAGTGTTGTTACTTTTTAGACCGATTGAAAGTCCAAGATGGCCGCCAGCGGGGGACATAATTTAACATAGCGACCCTATGGGAAATATGTAAAACAAACTTCTTCTCAAGAACCACTGGATGGATTGGAA
>MJUT01006581.1:67664-87856 GCA_002080005.1 Gigantidas platifrons | reverse complement strand
TGAATTTGATATAGAGTCACTTTAATTCATTAATTGTGTTGTATACTATTGATGATGTTTACATATTGTGTTGACTTGAGAAATATTTTGTCAGAAATTTGAGAAACCACATTAGACAGTTGGTACTTTTGTTCTGTTAGACATTGAATTTGTTTATTTTCATTTATTTATTTTCAATTATTGCAATTTATTTACTTTTGTTTATTTTTCAATTATTTAAATTTATTTTATATATGTATGGATATTGTAGTTTAGGATTTGTTGTTGTTGTAATTGTGTGTGTACAGTATATGTTAATAGTTGTCGTTGTAGCATGAATAACATGTAACATACTAATACCCTACTTGGTGCTTTGAACTTCAACTAGACTTGAGCTAAGAATTTTTTTGAATTTGCATTTGCTTTTTGACTTAGTTCATACACACAAATCATCTTGGTACTTGAAGGTTACATATACATGTAGATCATTGACAATTGAGTGGTACATACACTAACATAAGCCATAAACACAGACTTGTCATACAAATACATCATAACGCATTGTGTGTACATGCAATTTCGCAACACATACATGTAAAATTATAGCAACACACTAATTTTTTATAAACACCAGATATTCAGATATATGTGTACATGTAGTAATTGTTGATCTGAAATATAATATGATAGATACGTCCTTTTGTTTTCTCATATAGATTGAATTTGATTGATTGATTTATTCATTAATTGTCAAATTTTGTGTTAATATTAAATTGTTGTACATTACAAATTGAATTATTGTTGTACATGTATCAATAAAGAAATGAAAAACATTTACAATTTAATTTCAGCAAACAGAACTTCTAGAAATTGATAGAAATAGATTGGTTTATGTAAATGAGCACATAATTAAGTGTTGAATAATACATTGTGCAGATTATTGATTTGTATTATTATTTGTAAATGTACTAACTTGACATTATCTGATTAATTTGATTTCAGATTAGGTAGTAAATAATAAACAACTTAGCTGAGTTCCAGAGAATTTTTTTTCTTATATTTCAGCCTTTAATTTTATTTTTTTTTTGACTAGGCAGTTAACACTTTTAATTAATCATCAAGGAAACAGAAGATGTACCAGAAGAGTATGTAGAACTTCTTCAAACGCTTATAAAAATGAATGTTAAACCCAAGGGTAAAAATCCACAGGAAATAAAAGCTTGGATGAAAGCTTTCGTTGAACAAGACAGCGAAGATACAGATACTCATCATGATATTAAGCCAGAAATACACACACAAGGGGCAACCGGCCCATGGCATCTTAAATTGCGGACTTTTTCAGGTTCTTCCGTATCAAAACCTGGAAAAGGGGAGGCCACATACGATATGTGGCGACATGAGATACTTTGTTGTATGAACCAACACGTATATTCTAAAGATGTTATACTCTCTGCCGTTCACACATCTTTAAGCGGAGAAGCAGCAAGGGTTGTTATGCTTCTGGGAGAACACGCTGAACTACTGCAAATCATTGCTAAACTGGATAGCATCTATGGAGTGATAGATGACAAGACAGATGTCATGACAGATTTTTATAATGCCAAGCAAATGAGCGATGAAAATGTAGCAACATGGAGTTGCAGACTAGAGGAAATCTTAGGTAAAGCCATATTAATAGGAAAAGTAAAAAAAGCAGAATCAGATGAAATGTTACACGATAAGCTATGGAAGGGATTAAAGCCAGAACTGAAACATCAATGCCAGTATGAAAGGGAGAATTTCAAAACATTTGATGAATTGCGCATTGCACTGAGGAAATTGGAAAGAGATTTTCAATCTGATACTACACCAAAACAGAAACAGTTAAATAAACAAGGCATTGGTTTGGAACAGGAACAACAGGATTCAGAACTGAAAGGAATTATAAAACAAATGAGTAAGATGAACACAAGGTTAGAAATGATCGAACAGGGACAATCTAGAGGTAGAGGAACTTTTAGAAGTACAGACTATCAACCAAAACATCGACTCCAAAACTCAAATGACAGAAATACCAGATATCGACATCCCAATCCTCCTTCATATAGAAACCAAGACCAACCACCAAGATTTCAGTCTCCTAATTTCAGGCCAGGATTTCAGTCACCTAATTTCAGACCAAGATTTCAATCACCAAATTTCAGACCAAGAAATAATAGACCAACAACTTATAAGCCGACCACATGTTATAGATGTGGATGGGAGGGACACATGGCGATAGGATGTACTGCCATAGTACACAAGGATGGACATCATTTAAACTAGAAGAAGTCTGCGACAATAGGCCAACCGTAGACTTTAAAGTAAGTAAAGGCCAAATCAATAATTCTTTAAATGCTAAACACAAGATTCCGCCAGGACTTTTTGGAACTCCAACAGAAACAAAAGTAACTTTACAGGATATCAATACAAAAGCTTTAATAGATACCGGATCAACAGTTTCAACACTTAGTCACATTTTTTACAGAAAACATCTTAGTCATCTTGAATTGAAACCATTACACTCGTTACTTAACATAGAATGTGCTGATGGAAAACAACTACCGTATGAGGGATACATAGAAACAGATATTTACATCAATGATCTAGATGAAACACACCCTTGTGTTTTCTTAGTAATACCTGACAGCCCATACCATATGGAAGTTCCAATACTTTTAGGTACCAACATATTGACTTCTATCATGAACACTTACAAAGAAAAAAATGGAGAAAGATTTTTACAGACTTCAAAACTCACAACACCCTGGTATTCATCATTTAGATGTATTCTACTTAGAGACAAGGAATTAAATAGAAACAACAACAAATTGGCTATAATCAAATATTCAGGAAAGAAAGCAGTAACTATACCACCAAATAGTAACATCACTTTACCAGGATACATGGACAAACAACTGCCATATCACACTACAGCAGCTATGGTAAGTATAACCGAAGGATCTATCGTACCATCAGATTTAGATATATCGCCATCATTGATAGAGTACAGATACCAACAATGTAAGGAAATCCAAGTGAATATCTTCAACATTACGACACGCACAGTGAACATTCCTCCACATGCACTGATATGTGAACTTCAACCGGTGACAATTCAGAACACTCAATCAGCTGACGATAAGGAATTTTCACAACCATTATTAGAACAGGTCAAATTTGATATTTCTAATTTAACACATGAGGAATATGAAATTGGAAAGAAATTAATAACAGATTATAACACTATATTCTCAAAAGATGAAACAGATGTTGGACACACCACACTTTTAAAACACAGAATTGACCTACATGACGAACACCCATTTAAGCAAAGATATCGCCGCATACCGCCATCAATGTACGAAGAAGTGAAGAACCATCTACAACTACTTCTACGAACAGGCATTATACGCAAATTTCATAGTCCATATTCATCCAATTTGGTTTTGGTGAAAAAGAAGGATAACTCTTTACGAATCTGTGTTGACTACAGGCAGTTGAACCAGAAAACAAAGAAGGATGCCTATGCACTACCACGAATAGAGGAAATTTTAGATTGTTTAGCAGGTAACAGATACTTTTCAGTCATAGACATGAAGTCAGGTTTCCATCAGGTTGAGATATTGGAGGAACATAAGGAAAGGACAGCCTTTACCATAGGTCCTTTAGGGTTGTATGAGTACAACATGATGCCGTTTGGATTATCAAATTCTCCTGGAACATACCAACGATTAATGCAGGAATGTTTGTCAGATTTACACCTACACATATGTTGTATTTTCATAGACGATGTGATAGTTTTCTCAAGAACATATGAAGAACATGTTGAACGCTTGAAATTAGTTTTTGATAGGATTAAAGAACACAACTTGAAATTGTCACCTGGAAAATGCTCATTTTTTATGCCAAAGGTAAAGTATGTAGGACACATTGTGTCTGAGGCTGGCGTAGAAACAGACCCAGAGAAAATAGAAAAGATTGTAAATTGGCCAAAACCACAAACAGCAGAAGAAGTAAGGAGATTTAAAGGTTTTGCAGGATACTACAGACGCTTTATCAAAAACTTCAGTCAAATTTCAAAACCTCTTACTGACATAATGCCATCACCGCGAAAGAAAAGCAACAGAAAACGAAAACATATTCAAAAGCCATGGAACTGGGGCGATGATCAGGAAAAGGCGTTCAACAAACTAAAAGAACTTTTGTCTTCACCACCAATTATAGGATACCCAGATTATAAATTACCATTTGAACTACATACAGATGCAAGCGGAATAGGTTTAGGAGCCGTACTCTACCAAAATCAAGAGGGTCTAAACAGACCATTGGCATTTGCAAGTAGGGGATTAACAAAGTCAGAAAAGAATTATCCGGCACATAAATTGGAATTTTTGGCAATGAAATGGGCCATATGCGACAAATTTAAAGACTATCTTTTTGGAAACACATTCAGAGTTTTAACGGATAACAACCCAATAACATATGCATTAACAACAGCAAACTTAGATGCCACTGGCCATAGATGGTTAGCAGCTTTAGGATCTTTTGACTTCGAAATATCGTATAGACCGGGAAAGAACAATGCAGATGTTGATAGCTTATCAATATTAGAAACACCATCGACCATCTCAAAAGACTCCATAAAAACCATTTGCCAAGCAATTACCATCAAAACACCACTAGTTGAGACCATGTCTGTATCACCTGATGTATTGGAATCTCAAGGAACAGGAATTGATATGAGTTTACAAATACATCAAGATTTGGATTGGGTAAGTATTCAACAAAACGACTCAGAAATAGGACCCTGGATCAAGCATGTCAAAACAGGAATCAAACCAAAGAAAGGGATATTACCAACAAGTCCACTTTACCGACAATTTGATCATTTGATGTTAAAGGATGGAATATTGTTCAGGGAAGTAAAAAATGATGGTGATGAAACAACAAAACAACTAGTCTTACCAACTACATATGTTAAAACAGTTTTACAGTCTTTACATGATGAAATGGGACACCCAGGAAGGGATAGAACTAACTCGCTAGTAAGGGAGAGATTTTATTGGCCTAGAATGACTTCAGACATTGAAAATTGGGTTCAGCATTGCGACCGTTGCTTGAAAAGAAAGAAATAACCACATAGAGCTCATTTAGTCAGTATCATCACAACACAACACATGGAACTTGTATGCATTGATTATTTAACTCTTGAACCTTCTAAAGGAGGACAGCACAATATCTTAGTCATAACAGATCATTTTACCAGATATGCGCAAGCAATAGTCACTAAGAATCAAACAGCTAAAACTACTGCAGATGCTTTATTTCACAACTTTATAGTGCATTATGGTATACCCCAGAAAATCCATTCCGATCAAGGAGCAAACTTCATAAGCCATTTAATTAAAGAACTTTGTACATTGACAGGGACAAAAAAGTCAAGAACAACTCCTTACCATAGTATGGGAAACGGAATGACCGAAAGATTTAATAGGACGTTATTAGAGATGTTAGGAACTTTGGAACCAGAAAAGAAGAAAAATTGGAAAGCACACGTAGGACCTTTAGTTCATGCATACAATTGTACTCGCCACAACTCGACAAACCAATCACCATATTTTCTAATGTTTGGAAGACAACCAAAATTACCCATAGATTTAGCTTTTGGATTAATTACAGAAAAGGAAAGAAAACCACACACAAAATACATTCAGGAAATAAGGGAAAGGCTCGTACAAGCATACAAATTAGCATCAGAAGCATCAATTAAAGCACAGACTAAGCAGAAAGAAGGTTATGATCTTCGAACAAGGGGAGCTGTCATTGAACCAGTGGATAGAGTATTAGTAAGAATAGTGGCATTTGACAACAAACATAAGATTTCAGACCGTTGGGAGAATGACACTTACATAGTATTGAAGAAACCAAACCTGGATATACCAGTATATACAGTTCAAAAAGAAAATGGCCAGGGAAGAATAAGAACACTTCACCGCAATTTATTATTACCAGTTGGTTATATCTCTCAAACACCAGAGGAAGAAAAACCCAAGCCTATCCCAAGACCAAGGACACGATTTCAGAAGAAACAAAGAAAACATACACCTATGTCATCAGATCAAAGTAGTAGTAGTAGCAGTGAAGAAGATTATGCATTAGTTAGACAGGAATCTACATTGCCATACAATGTTGTTGATGCTAACAATGTACAAGGACAGGAAGAACTAAATACNATGGCCGCCAGCGGGGGACATAATTTAACATAGCGACCCTATGGGAAATATGTAAAACAAACTTCTTCTCAAGAACCACTGGATGGATTGGAATCATACTTGGCAGAAATGTTACTGACAAGGTTCTGATCAATTGTTGTTACTTTTTTTTTCCGATCGGTTATCCAATATGGTTGCCAGGGGCCATAATAGCCTCTGATTGGCTGAAATTTCAAAGATCTTCTTCTCCGATACAACATGGAGGATGGAATTGAAAATTGTCATGAATGATCATTGCAAGCTGCTAACCAAGTGTTGTTACTTTTTAGACCGATTGAAAATCCAAGATGGCCGCTAGCGGGGGACATAATTTAACATAGCGACCCTATGGGAAATATGTAAAACAAACTTCTTCTCAAGAATTACTGGATGAATTGGAATCATACTTGGCAGAAATGTTACTGACAAGGTTCTGATCAATTGTTGTTACTTTTTGTTCCGATCGGTTATCCAATATGGCTGCCAGGGGCCATAATAGTGTGGTAGTCTTAATTTGATGTAATTACTGAAAATCATTATATGCTATAATGATATTATTTACTTATGTTTTTAATATTTCTAATATTTTTGAAATCAAAATTACAAAATAAAACTTCACATGTTGCATATACAGTATACTAAATTACATGGTTCATTACACCTAAATTTTGGAGGGAAAATAAAGACTTTCCATTGGTAGATTATTTTTCACTCACACCTGTGATAGAGCACAATTAAGACACAGGCAGACATTTTGCTTAACTTATATATTTTCAACTGGAAACCTAATTTGGAACACATATACTAATATTCTGTTTATTTACTAAAGGTCAGTTATCTGTCTGTTTTCTTATTTTCCATTTCTAATTTTTACTTTAGTATGAAATTGTGAGAATGCACATATTGAGATTTGAAGTATGAATCTTGAGTATAAATGTTTTATAATTTCATTTAGAATTAGAATGAGAGTAATATTATCATGGTTATCCTTTTATATTTTTACTAGTGTTGAATTCAGTGGACTTTGATATATAATTTATATATCTGATTAATTTATTCAAGATGATGATTTTGTTATAATTAATATGTTCTTAAGTCATTTTGACTTACCACTGCCCTTTTATATTATTCAGGAATTTATGATGTAGATTTATAGAGAGATCCTAGAGTGATCAAGTAGCTGGTGCCCTTGTACCATATATAGGGTAAGCTTTGTATTTGTTTGTTTATATTATTTTATTGTTTATTTGTTTGCATGTTTATGTGTTTGTGTATTCAGTTAATTGTGTTAACTGAATGTATTAGTGTTTGTCATTTTTATTTGTGGCATATATTCTATATGTATTGTTTGAGTGTATAAACTATGCTGAAACTAATTCAGAGGTGAGGTGACGCAATTGTTTTAAAGTTGCAATTATTTTGTTATTTATCACCGACAGAATGATTTACTTTATTGTATGCTTATTAGAAGAGTAAGCTATATTGTGGTATTTTTCTTATAGAAAATAACTTATGGAAAAGTGTTTTATTTTATATTTCTTTGACAAATCGTAGAGAATTATCTCCCTTTGATTGTGTATTGTCTTATGTAATGGTCTTGTAGTTGTCATGCATTTATGTTTATTATTTGTGTATTTGTAGGGTTACTATTTATATATTCCAAATAAAAGAATCGAACCCAAGTTGGACTTATTTCATATTTAAGCCCTGCTACAATAGCCTCTGATTAGCTGAAATTTCAAAGATCTTCTTCTCCGATACAACATGGAGGATGGAATTGAAAATTGTCATGAATAATCTTTGCAAGCTGCTAACCAAGTGTTGTTACTTTTTGGACCCATTGAAAATCCAAGATGGCCACCAGCGGGGGACATAATTTAACATAGTGACCCTTTGGGAAATATGTAAAACAAACTTCTTCTCAAGAACCACTGAATGGATTGGAACCATACTTGGCAGAAATGATCCTTACTAGGTCCTGATCAAGTTTTGTGACTTTTTGTTCTGATCGGTCATCCAACATGGCTGCCAGTGCTCATAAAAGCCTCTGATTGGCCGAAATTTCAAAGATCTTCTTCTCAGATACTACATGGAGGATGGAATTGTAAGTTGTCAAGAATGATGATTGCAAGATGCTAACCTAGTGTTGTTCCTTTTTTGGCTGA
Organism: Gigantidas platifrons; assembly: GCA_002080005.1. NCBI lineage: Eukaryota > Metazoa > Mollusca > Bivalvia > Mytilida > Modiolidae > Gigantidas > Gigantidas platifrons. The sequence continues at coordinate 79,440 of MJUT01006581.1, read as the reverse complement.
TCGAAAATCCAAGATGGCTGCCAACGGCAAGTCATAGTTTAATGTATGATCCTATGGGAAATGTGATAAAAAAAATTCTCAAGAACTACTGAAGGGATTATTGGAACCATACTTGACAGAAATGTTCCTTACAAGATCCTAATAAAGTGTTGTTACTTTTTGTTCTGATCGGCCATCCAATATGGCTGCCACAATGAACCCAGGTGAGCGATTACAGGCTTCTGGGAGCCTCTAGTTTATTTCTTAAACTTTAAATGATTGTTTCACGCGGACTACGACAGGTATCCCGTGCCTTGTGCAGGATGTCTTATATATATATATAGTAGGTTAACTTTTTTATTTCTTAAACTTTAGATAATTGTTTCACACGGACTACGAAAATGGGGGCCTGCAAAATTTAGGGTGGGCCTGTAGATTTGTTGCAGTGCAGGCCCTGCGGGCCTATGCCCTGAAATGTTAAGCGTGAAGACTGTGAACGGGACTCGAACTCACAGCTTTAATGGTGATAGGCACAATATTAACTCCGGATGCTCTGATATAGCAAAAGTGCATACCAACAGTTTTTGAGCTAGATAATTTCAGTCCGTTCTGCATTTCCAATTTTTAAGCAAACGTGGACATCTTGGGATCTATTGTTTCGTAGTTGTATAGAACCAATGATATTCGGTGTAATAGTAACAATAATGATGACGTCATCCGATAATTCTTTTCTTTCTTTTCTGGATGCAAATTTCTCTCTCCTAAAGTGTAGACACATATGATCTGATGTAGAGAATACATTTGTATATCAGTGACCGCCCACAATATTATTACAGACATAGATCGTACTGAAGTTCAGTAGTCAGTGTTTCGGTTCTGACATGAATTCATTATAATTATGTAAGACTCAGATCGACGTCAAGTCTGTAATCGACGTCCAATCCTCAAATTCATGTCCTTTTTCTACGTCACAGACATCTGTACCTCAGATCTATGTCCTTTTTTCAACTTCTCAGATCGGCCTCCAATTCTCACATCCATGGCCTTTTCTCACTTTCTCAAATCGACGTGCAATGACGTCACTGACATATGCCCTAATTTGGAAAGGACAACGAATACGGTTATTTCGAATCATGTCAATTCCGACCACGTTCCATCTTATTCGTGTCTTGACGTCTGAAATGCTTGGCAGACGACTTGCGGTGTTTACGCTATTACTCTGACAACGTCAGCATATCATAGTCGTAGATGCGGTAGATTATAAATAATTTTAATATGGAGACGCCAAGGAAACGGCTGAATAAAAACTGGTGTTCGGTACCCCACTATCTGCCTGATATCAGAAATATATAAAAGCAGATCGTTTTCTTTCATTATGGTGACAGCAGCAAATAAATAAAGAAAACAAATTTAATTTTAAAGAAGTAATTGTCTCTGCATTGAAGTCTTTGATACAAATAAAATAATTTAATTGATATCTGTCTTTTACAGAAAATGTCATGATTTTTTTAAAGTTGAGGAGCGAACGTTAAAACAGCACAAATCGATTGGAGTTTTTATCAGCTGTGTACATTGACACCGGAAGTCCAATGCTGAACATTCTATCGAAATCACGTGATCTGGTGGACGAAAATAGAAAAATTTTGGCGGAATGGAAATGATTCGAAACAACCGTATTGAGAATACCCTTAAACCTAATGCATATTATTCCAGAACCGCAGGTGGCACAAATTGATATCTACGATTTTATAATTCATACCTAAAATAATGGGATTTACGTTTTTAGTTGAAAAACAAAATGTTTGAATGTTTAAATAAATATTAAATGGGTAAATTTCAATAGGTATCGTGATTGGCAGAAAGTCTATTTGATATCATATTCCTAACAAATTATTTTACTGAAACTGTGAAGAAAATTCGATATTACATTGATAATTTATATATATAATATGGTGCATAACAATAAAATTTAAAAGCAATATGCAATTTCATTCTTTTAATTATTTAAAACTAATCCTACGTACAAAATGATTGCAACTGATATAAACCCTATCATTGGTACGGGAGAGAAATAGTACGTGACAAGGACTTCAAGATGAAGTATGCACGTTTTAAATGTGTAGTGATTTTACTTAGTGCATTCATATTGTGTAAGTATAATTTTATTTTTATTCTTGTACTTTTAAGTATCTTAGAAAGGGTTATGATATCAATAATAATGTATTGTATGTATTGTTATCTGATGGGGGCTTGAACCCACGATCTACCTCAATGTTGACCTGGATACGTCGTGGGTGACACCATCTTTTGAAGCGATGTACATTATAGTATAGCCCTTCGCTACACACGTAATAGAGTGCAATTAAACTCATTTTATATTAAATTCGAATCGCACTATTTTCTGTATCTATATAATAAATACCATAATATATTGAAGAATTTCACTATTAAAATATGTCACTCACGATGAATTCAGGCATGGGGTAATGCTAATTTGTAATTGTAATGCCCTGTAATGCATTACATTTTCCCAAGTAATGCATGTAATGTGTAATGCCCCAATTTTGGCATTACATGTAATTGTAATGTAATGCATTACATTGGCAAAGATGCATGTAATTTATGCATTACATGGCATTACATAGTATTACTTCTGTCTGCTAAGTGCTATATATTGCTACACATTTCAGGGATAATAAGTACCTACTGTTTTATTCTTTCCTAAAAGAAAATAGGAAAATTAAAAACAAATCAATGTCTATTTAAATGATTAACAAAAAGTGTAACTTTGAACTATTGTCAACCTAATGATTTTCTTCATCTAACCTTAATACTAAAACATTTATACTAATAATTAAAAGAGATCTATTTTATAAACAGACAAAAATAACCTTATACTTTCTCTCTTAACATTGATCACCTGTGAGAAAATAGTTAAAATCATACAATATTAGAAATTTGTTAAATAGACTTTAGATTTGAATTAAACTAAAAATTTGCTTTAATTAACTTAAATTTTACTATATAAATGTTTTAACTAAGAAAACATATGATGAAAACATTTTTTATTATTTTTATCAGATATTGTTTTTTATTTGCAATCATTTTCATATACCATTATAATAATTTGAATTTTTGGTGTTTAACACCACTTTCAGCAATATTTCAGCTATATCATGGCGACCAGTTTTAATGGTGGAGGAAGCCGGAGTACCCGGAGAGAACCACCGACCCTGGGCAAGCAACTGGTAAGCTTTATCACTTGCGGTTGCGAGTCGAGTGAACCCTTTTTTTGGAATTTACAAAGCCGGGCGCGAACCCACGCCGTATTGGTGATAGGCTTGTATGAGTTGTTAGATCCAACGACCTAACTCATTGAGTCACACGGGCCCCTTTATACCATTATAATAATTGAAAAACCTATACATAGATATTTAAAGATAAAACAAATAAGTTGAATGATCGATAATTGACACCTGTCAAAAACCACTAATTAGTTTATATATCAATCAAAGTGAATTTATGGTTTAAAAGTAATTAAATAACTTTGAGATTAAGTTAACTATATAAATAAAAACTATAATGATAGAATAAATTCAGACCAGACAGAATGTGCATGAAAGATGAAACATTTGAAACTTTAATGATGCTTAAATGTAACAGCCACCTTGTGTAGACTTTTAAAACCATATGTAATGGTTACCAAGATTTCCGTATAACATTTTGTATATGTTTCTTTTGATAATATATTTTATAAAATGTAATGTGTAATGTAATGCATTACTTTGGTAAAGTAATTGTAATGTAATGCATTACTTTCCAAAATGTATGTATTTGTAATTGTAATATAATGCTGGTTTTGTCAAAGTAATTGTAATGTAATGCATTACATTGCAATGTAATTCGCCCCATGCCTGACGACGATATAACATTGTAATTCAATCATGCGCTTTGCGCATTCGTGAGTTACTGCGTTATTTGGTCATTCGTGACATAATGTTCATAGATGAAACTTGTGAATTAGTTATAGCTTAGAACAAAGTCAGAAAGAAAATGTCAGGGACAATCTTCACATTTTCATAAATTACTTTCCTTGACTAGAAGAACCTATTAAATAAAGACATTCTTTGTGTATAAAACAATTTAATGTGCATATAAAATAAAAGAACAAAAGGATATAACCATAGATGTAGAATTATGTTTTTATTTATATTTTAGTGTACAAACCAATTTCTTAAACACATTTGAAAAAAACCGACCATATTGTTGAAAGTGGCGTTAAGCACTATAATCCGAACCCTTTAAAAACTGTGTCACCTGCACCATTTGTAGACAAATCAGATAAAATGTTGGCGTTGTTGAATGTCGGACGAATACCAGAAACATCAATTAAAGAATGTTTTAGTGAAACATTGGAATGAATTCCGGTCGGAACAAAATGTCATGCCAACTAAGAAATTCATCTCGTGTAATTTGATATGAATTTGCGGGTCCCAACTTCCCCGTCAGGATTTCAAAATATAGTTCATTATGAAAAGCTTAAAATCCATGTAAGAAATAGAAAACAATGGATATTGGGTTATCTAATGCGTCATTGGTTTCCTGGTCAATCAATGTGCTGTCATTCATATATTTTATCAAATAAAAATGTTTTGAGCTTTACAATTCTCAATTGTCAACAGGCAAGAAAGATAATCCAAATATATTATCAGAAGAGGCAACGAGCTTCAAATCAAGTACACAATGTAGTATTACATTAGCTTTTGAACCGAAGATCGAACTGACAGATGGTAATCTTAGAGGTGAAGCCTGCTGTCAGAATACAGTTGCTGATGAAACTCTATCATCATCATTTCAACCACCAGTATAAATTGGAGAGTTTTCACAATTTACTTATCTAATTTCAGCAAAATGTTGATGAATTTTTAAATGATTTGCTCCAATCATTTTTGCATTCTCGAATCTGGAGTGACATAACACTATGAAATTGACCAATCAATGAAAGCATTTCTGATATAAAGAAAATATTTTGGGGTGAAGCCAAGCAAGATCCTCGGGATTCTGCACAGGCTCCAATGTATATTAATGTATTCGATATCTACAAACAGTAATTAAATATTTTAATCAAAGTCACTGCTGAGCCTTGTTGACACTAAACCAGGAATTTATTTTGATTTTGATCAATTTATATAAGACAGTTTTATTTCAATTAAAAAATAATGAATTCAAATTTTCCTCTGAAATCGAGGTAAGACCCGAGGATTCCGTATGGCTTCACCTCATTCAATTATTAAATGCTCGGATGTTCGGATATGAGAATTTTCCAGGTTCAAAATTAAAGCTAGGTTTTGAATTTAACCATGTAAGGTTATTAGGAATTACAAACCAAATTTATATCAGAATGATCAAAATGTTTAAATTTTATCCAAAGGCCAAGCAAATTAAATTATATTAGGTTGTTAATCATAAATACTGTTATATAAAAGAGAGTCCGTCGTGGTAGTGATCGTATGGTATTTGGATTTACAACTACCTATGTAATAGGTGCCTATCACCACTGATGTTGTGAGTTCGAATCTCGCTCAGGGCACAGTGTACAACATGTGATAAAGTATTGTCCAGGTACTCTAATTTCTCCCACCAATACAACTGACCGCCACGATATAACTGAAAAATTGTTGATAGTGGCGTTAAACACCATAAAACCAAACAAACCAAGCAAAACTATACAAAAGATTAAAAACTTACTCTTAAGCAGGATTCGAAGAATTAAATCTGCATGCTTCAATCGTGTGCCGTAATCCTTGATGATAAACTGTATCAAGCATTTTGATATAAGATATGTATGTTGATCCGTAAATAAAGCATCCGTAATCCCATTGTGATCGAATCAACGATCTATGTAAATTTAATATATACGTGTTATCAACACTCCATTCGGTTCTAGACACAATTGTTAAAATATTAAGCGCACCAAGACACTTATCGTAAGCATTTTAGTAAGAGGTAGAAAGGTAAGCATTCTATCAAAAATAAGACCTAACCATATAGGTTCTGTAACTACGTTTATAGGGGAATTTTACAATATTAAATCTAGATGCAGTTATATTACAAAAGTGCATACCAACAGTGATCGTATTATTATGTTACGGCTCTGTCTTCGTCGTGGTCGTTTTCCTCCTCGTTGTCGACGTCGCGGTCCTCGTCCTCGTTGTCGTCGTCCTCGTTGTTATCGTCATCGTTGTCGCCGTAGACCTCGTTTTTGCTATCTTCGTTGTTGTTGTCGTCGTGGTCATCGTCCTCGTTGTTGTCATCTTCGTTGTTGTTGCTGTTGTACTCGTCATCGTTGTTATCATCATCGTTGTCGCCGTCGTCCTCGTTGTTGCTATCTTCGTGTTTGTTGTTGTTGTGGTGGTCCTGGTCCTCGTTGTTGTTGTTGTCGTCATTGTTATTGTCCAGGTTGTTGTCCTCGTTGTTGTCATCTTCGTTGTTGTTGCTGTTGTACTCGTCATCGTTGTCATCGTTATCGTTGTTGTCATCTTCCTTGTTGTTGTCATCTTCCCTGTTGTTGTTGTTGTTGTCGTCGTGGTCATCGTCGTCGTTGTTGTCCTCGTTATTGTCAACTTCGTTGTTGTCAACTTCGTTGATGTTGCTGTTGTCCTCGTTGTAATCGTCATCATTGTCGCCGTCCTCGTTGCTGCTATCTTCGCTTTTGTTGTTGTTGTGGTGGGTTTCGTCCTCGTTGTTGTCAACTGCGCTGTAGTTGCTGTTGTCCTCATTGTAATCATCATCGTTGTCGCCGTCGTCCTCGTTGTTGCTATCTTCGTGTTTGTTGTTGTTGTGGTGGTCCTGGTCCTCGTTGCTGTCCTCGTTGGTGTTGTTGTCGTCATTGTTATTGTCCTCGTTGTTGTCCTCGTTGTTGTCATCGTCGTTGTCGTCGTCGTCCTTGTTATTTTCATCATAGCTGTTACTGTCGTCGTGGTGGTCATCGTCCTCGTTGTCGTCGTCGTCCTTGTTATTTTCATCCTAGTTGTTTCTGTCGTCGTGGTGGTGATCGTCCTCGTTGTCGTCGTCGTCCTTGTTATTTTCATCCTAGCTATTGCTGTCGTCGTGGTGGCCATCGTCATCATTGTTATCGTCCTCGTTGTCGTCGTCGTCCTTGTTATTTTCATCCTAGTTATTGCTGTCGTCGTAGTGGTCATCGTCCTCATCGTCCTCGTTTCGTCGTCGTCCTTGTTATTTTCATCCTAGCTGTTGCTGTCGTGGTGGTGGTCATCGTCCTCATTGTTATCGTCCTCGTTGTCGTCGTCGTCCTTGTTATTTTCATCCTAGTTGTTGCTGTCGTCGTGGTGGTCATCGTCTTCGTTGTCGTCGTCGTCCTTGTTATTTTCATCCTAGTTGTTGCTGTCGTCGTGGTGGTCATCATCCTCGTTGTCGTCGTCGTCCTTGTTATTTTCATCCTAGTTGTTGCTGTCGTCGTGGTGGTCATCGTCCTCGTTGTCGTCGTCGTCCTTGTTATTTTCATCCTAGTTGTTGCTGTCGTCGTGGTGGTCATCGTCTTCGTTGTCGTCGTCGTCCTTGTTATTTTTATCCTAGTTGTTGCTGTCGTCGTGGTGGTCATCGTCCTCGTTGTCGTCGTCGTCCTTGTTATTTTCATCCTAGTTGTTGCTGTCGTCGTGGTGGTCATCGTCTTCATCCTCGTTGTCGTCGTCGTCCTTGTTATTTTCATCCTAGTTGTTGCTGTCGTCGTGGTGGTAATCGTCATCGTTCTCGTTGTCGTCGTCGTCCTTTTTGTTTTCATCCTAGTTGTTGCTGTCGTCGTGGTGGTCATCGTCCTCATTGTTATCGTCCTCGTTGTCGTTACCCTCGTTGTCGTCCGTCTGTTAGCAATTGGTTTCCGTGAGATAAGTCAAGTTCTGGAGGAGGGGTCCTCTGAATTTTGAATACAATGATCCTTGGCACTGACTGGGTTGATGTTTATTCGGTGTGTTGTAACCCGACATGTTTCCAAACAAGAGGCCTTAACGTACAAAACTGGATGCTTCTGTAATTTTACACGAATAGCTTATAGTTATCTGATTTTGATGTTTATTTTTAATTCCTTAAGAAAATTCTTTCAGAACAATGCATAACATTATAATGTAGCTTTTCTTGGCATAAAAGGGACTCAAAAAGGGAAAATTTTAAGTTTAAAGATTTTAACTTTTTTTCAATCCCGTTTTAATGCAGTCTTTGGGGGGGGGAAACATCATATGAATGGATTATTGATGTGTCATAAACATATGTTGTTATTTAAATAAAATTACGAAATTTTTCATATTTGGAAGGCATATAGCATTTTTATTGTTCAACCAATTTTGATTCAGTTTTAATTCGAGATTGATTGGGTAGCGAGCGTTAGTAGTATGTTGACGCATATCCTCTATCTCTTACATGTTTGGAGATTAATTCAAACAAAGGCCCAAATTAATTTTCATCCATTGTGGGGGGGGGAACAAAATGAGCATCGTTATTGGTTATTAATAAACCTGAAAACAAAATGCAATTTCATTTGAAAAAGTGGTCTAAAAGGGACAAAATTCTGAAATGTCATATATTTGGACAGTATGTGGATTTTTTTTCATTCAATTTTGATTCTATTTGTTTTTCTTCGAATTGAATGAGCGATGAGCTAAAGAGGTAAACAAAGGCCGATATCCAAAAGTTGAACTTTGCTTTATTTTACATCCATTTTTAATGCAGTTTGTTTTTCAAAATGATCATCTTTATGGGTTATTGATGGATCATGAAAACAAAAAGAAAATGTAATGTAGCGGATCGTCATTTACTACATTGTACCTATCTAAACGTTATTTTCTGTGCCTGTACTGAGCAAAAGGATACGGTCATGTATATGTTTGTCTTAGGATTGATTTTGCCTCTATTTCTACGTTTCCACGATTTTATTTTTAGAACTGTTCAGAGAGTGTGTTATTTTTTCCTCCCATTTTACTACGTCGTCTATCAGCAGAGAAACAACACATGGAAGCAATTCCTTAATATTTTAGAAAATAAAATATTCTACTAGTGAAAAATGAAACATGAATATAGGCGTCACAAGTTGATATTATTCTCTTTATTCTCTTGTTTTTCTAGCTGAATACGGTTTGGCTTGGAAAACCGCATTAAGAGTTGGCGTTTCTTCAAGAGTTAGCGTTTTCTCTTTATGGAACTATACTGGAGTCCATTGTGACAAAGCAAACGCACTATACAGACATTCATTCATAGATAATCTTACGAATATAGGAGGCTGCATCAACACTGTAAGTAATTCATAATTGAAACATAATCTTTCAAAATCATGACGTTTTAATACAAAATCATGACATTTTAAAAGAGAATCATGATATTGTAATACAGAATTATGATGCTCTAATACTAAATCATGACATTGTAATGTAAAATCATGACATTTTAATACAAAATCATGACATTTTAGTACAAAAACATGACATTTTAATACAAAAACATGACATTCTAATACCAAATCATGAAATTTTAATACAAAATCATACATTTAAATACAAAATCATGACGTTCTAATAACAAATCATGCAATTTTGATACAAGATCATGACATTTTAATACAATTTCACCTAAATTGAGCAAATACAGTTAGGTCTGTTGTATTGTAGATATAATTTAAGTAATATTGTGTTTATTATATTGTATCAGTGAGATCAGTTTGCTTGTTTATCTAGGTATTTTTTTGCAGATATAATTTAAGTTATTGTGCTTATTATACTGTATCATAATCAATCTGGTCATTTTACTTGTTTTCAGGTACATGTTACGTTAGTGGTGTCATTAGCGAATAACGAGGTATTTGATATGAAGAAATCAAATATGACCAACTTCAGTCTTGAAAGTATATTATCAATGACGCCAAGACTTGTAACATACTGGAAAAACGCAACCCTTAAGCCCCCATCATTATCTGGGGACAAACATCTGATTAAGTAAGTAATGTTTCTGGTTTTACGTTATTTCTTTACGAATAAAATTCCATTCTTGGATTAAGCATGTCAAACATTATTCGCAGATATGAAAACAGTAGCAAGATATAAACTTATTTAAGTAATGATATCCAATTAAACTTGTCATTTGTGTGTTTTTTTCATTGAGGACTGTACATTGAGTCATTGATGTTGATTTTCCGTAATATTAAGTGCAGTCTACATACAGTGAGGTGTGCCAACGATCTGTTTGAGAAATGTTTGCATGGTAACTTTGCATATTAAGTTGCCATTGAGAAGGCATTTGACATATAAGGAGGCCTCGAGAGCCATAACTTTCGTAACACACTAGTCTTTTACAACGACAATGGGTTCATGATTTAGCGTTAGTCATACTGTAATTGTACGTTCATGGACACGCTACCGACAGCCTAAACGATGGTTCATGATTTAGCGTTAGTCATACTGTAATCGTACGTTCATGGACACGTTACCGACAGACTAAGCGAAGACAAAACAGTTACCAACCTTTTACGACAACAAATTAAGATCGTTAATTAACATTGCTAGCAAAGCAAAATCGGATGTCATCATCCATCACCTTGAATAGGGAGTTTTGTGTCCTTTCATGAGTGAATTTGTACAAAGATTGTTTGAAACTGACACCATGCATCTTCTTTGCATGCAAGACAACCAATCGTAGGTCCTCAATTTACAGCACACCATCGCAATTGTCGACTTCAGCTTGCCAACTGGAGTGTGTCCCCATATTTGACATGTTCATTTTACCGTTGAATTAAGGTTTTGTTTGAATTTTCATGATGGTTGACATGAGGTTTGAGAACTGTTGCATAGTGTCACATGACCCATGCCAAGGAGACTCTATGGTGTGGGGTGGTTTTAGCTATTTACGGTTTCGTGATTGCAGCATAATACCCTGATGTAATTCCGCTTCCTATTGTTAGACGATACGATGATACATTCAATGGGTATTCAATGAGTATATGCAGCATTCAATAATGGAACGCATAGACTGATTAGCAAAGGATATTCTTCATGAATAATTCAACGGTAGAATTGAAGCCGATGATTTCAGACAAATTCCCTGCAATCGTTGGAAGAAACATAAAGCTTAAGACAATGATGACTAATGTCGCTACCACGTTTACGTACTTTAATAAGAATTAATTAATTTAGGACAATGAAGATTACTATCATTAAAATGTTGACAAATGTTAATAAGAATTCATAAAGCTTAAGACAATGAAGACTATGTAGCTAACACGTTGACGAACGTTAATAAGAATTCATCAAGCTTAAGATAATAAAAACTATGTCACTAACACTTAAGAAAATGAAGACTGTCACTAAAACGTTGACGACGGTTAATAAGAATTCATAAAGCTTAAGACAATGAAGATTGTCACTAAAACGTTGACAAACGTTAATAAGAATTCATAAAGCTTAAGACAATGAAGATTGTCACTAAAACGTTGACGAACGTTAATAAGAATTCATCAAGCTTACGACAATGAAGACTATGACATTAAAACGTTGACGAACGTTAATAAGAATTCATCAAGCTTAAGACAATGAAGACTATGTCACTAAAAGGTTGACGAACGTTAATAAGAATTCATAAAGCTTAAGACAATGAAGACTATGTCACTAAAACGTTGACGAATGTTAATAAGAATTCATAAAGCTTAAGACAATGAAGATTGTCACTAAAACGTTGTCGAACGTTAATAAGAATTCATCAAGCTTAAGACAATGGAGACTATGTCACTAAAACGTTGACG
>MJUT01006581.1:41977-56431 GCA_002080005.1 Gigantidas platifrons | reverse complement strand
CAATGAAAACACACTGTGCGAAAACCTCTATAACCGCAACTTATAAACACACTCTGTGTAATTATGTGTGACACGAATTGTAAACCGATCCATGACGTTTTACACATTTACAGACATTCATTACAGCAATTGTATGTTCAAAAAAGTTTGTTTGTTTGTTTGTTTGTTTTTGTTTTTGTTCTTTTTTTTACAATCATATACATTTATTCATCATTACCTGTTAACAATGCACCTTGGTTGTCCAGGTTCAACCAAGGGTCCCTGTGTTACAATAAAGAATTACATGCACAGGGTCAGACATGTAACTTACACAATAAAAATCATCACATATTTATAAATCATCACACACAGAGACACAGGATAAATATACTTATATCAGATATATAAACAATTATGCAGCCAATAGAATTAGTATGCATTCATTATTTATTATTATTATTCTATATTTCGAATACACCAATCGAGTGCACCCTTAAAATATCGTGTTGAGTACACCGATATACATTTAAATGTTGTTAGATTGGTCATGTGGAAAGCATGAGATAGGTAATCATTTATTTGATTTGTGATATCTGTTAATTTGTCTTTTTCCATATTATTTAAGATGTTTTTTTTTAGTAAAAAATCTAGATTATTATGAAAATGTCTTCTCCAAGCAATTCTAATAGCATGATATCCCAAATTAATTCCATTGTATTTAATTTTATTACCAATTTTCACAATTCCCACTTAAAAATATATATTATGATGTTTATAATATTATCCAGGCTATCACCTTCGTGATAGCCTAACATAATGTCTTTTTCTCTAAATATTCTAGGTATTTCCAAATTAAAAGTCTTTTTTAACAAATCTTCTATCTCTTTCACTATAATTTTTGCAGAAGTGCACTGAAAAAATAAATGTTGTAGAGTTTCATTATTGTTATCTACTTGTTATAGATGACATTTACCGCTTGACATATTCATTTTTTTAAATCTGTTTTCTGTATAAATAATGTTGTGGATACATATCCATTGAAATTCTTTAATTTTGTTTGACACATGAACCTGTTTTAATTTTGACCAGAGTTGCTCCCAGTTAATATCTTCTCCATAAAGGGCTTCACATTTTATTTGACATATTGGTTTGCTTTTCTTATTAAGAATTTTATGAATATAATTCAATTCTAGCTGAAAGGGTAATATAATTTTTTCCTTTTTGTCATATAAATAAAGATCATTATTCAGTTTTAGAAGGTGCCCCCTATTTGGATTATGATAGGCTGCTATTTCACCTTGTAAACTTTGTACAAATTCTTTTGGAACGGCTTTTTTTTTTAATTCTAGTATATTCTGAAATACAATTTCTTTTATCATTCAAAGAGTTGTAAATTTCATTGCAACTCTTTAAATCATTTTCGATTGTGGTCCAGATATCTGTTATTGTTCTAATATTGCTTTTAAGAAAGGATGAGAAGCAAATTGGTTTGTTTTAAACGTAATATTTGAGTTAGAGAATAACCTTTGTTGTAATATTTCGTCAAGTGTCCTATTTTGTTTTAGGCTGTTGTTAAACTTAGACCATGAATGAATCAAATTTCTATAAAATTGTGGTATATTATTTAATTTTAGAGTTGATACATTTGAGCATCGACACACAAACAACTTTTCATTGTATTTGAAATCAAGTTTGCGTAGCTAGAATTTACCTATTGCATTCCAACTTTCTAAAGGTGAATGCAGAATACGATAAAGTAACTTTATTTGCTTACTTGTAATAAACATGTCTATATTTATCATTCCCATCGCCCCTTCTGTTTGTCTCTAAGCAACAATCATTTCTATTTATCTGATTAGTTTTACCATTCCATATAAAACTCCACATTACATCATTTATTTCTTTTACAAATTTATCAGGAATTCCCCTCATTTCAATTTCATACCCACATAGAGAGAGTAATACATTTTTAATTATAAGAGTTTTACCCCCATAAGTCAAATTTCGACTTTTCCAAAACATGTATACAACTTTTCATTTTTTCTAAAATTGATTTCCATATATTACCTTGAATGTCATATCCATGATGTATACCCAATGGTTTATCATTTTCTGCTGTTACCCATTTAATGTTTGTAAAAGTTGGTCTCCTATTTCTAGCAGAGCCAATATATAAACCTTTGGTTTGGTCAAAATTTATTTTTGACCCAGAAGCCTTTTCATAAGTTGATAGAACATCAAATGATTTTTTTAGCGAATCTTCATCTTTATTTGTTATTTGGGTGTCATCTGCAAACATGCACAACTTAGTTTCTAATGAATCCCCCCTCCCAGAGGGTCTGTCGGGGGTAAAATAGGCACCAGGTTTCTCCGTCCTAGAGGCACTAGTCCTCCAACAGGGGTCAACCCCGCGGGAACCCCGGGGTATAGAAATGGGACCGAGAGGCCTGAAGGGGCGTCCGTCGGTTGTGCAGGATGTATAAATCCACAACCAACCCGTCCTTCGCATGAGACGTAAATAAAACCGAGGTCCCGTGTTGAGAGATTGCCACCCTCTTCGCACGTTAAAGAACCCTGTGTAACAGCTCATTATGCTCATGATGAGTGGTCCATTGGAGACCGGTTACACTGGCTGAATTCTCCGTCCCTACCCATCACATTTCCTTGTTTCGAGTCCCGTGGCGTCTAAATTATTCTCGTCCTGAATATAGCTGAAAAATTGCTCGCTGGACGTTAAACATCAATCAATCAATCAATCTAATGAATCTATATCTCCTTCTGCGGGTAGTTTTACACCTTTTATATCGCTATCCCCCATTAAAGCACACGCCATTGGTTCTATTTGCAGAATGTAGATAAGAGGAGCTATTGAACACCCCTGTCTACAAGAGCGAGTTATAGGGAAATATTTTGAGACAAACCTATTTGTTTTTATGCATGTTTTTGCTCCATTAAGCGACATTTTAATCCATCCCCTAAAGTTTTCCCCAAAATTAAATTCCTTTAAAACATAGTCCACCCATCCCAATTCAACCTTATCAAATGCATTTTGCTTCTTCTAAAAATACCATAATAGCTTCCTCGTCATCCTGGTCTATGTAATCTATGATATCCTTTATTAACCAGTTTGCCTCACTGATATTTCTACCTTTAACAAAAACCTTTTGATCAGAATGAAATAAATTCGGTAAGACAGTTTTTAATCTTTCGGCTAAAATCTTTGCAATTATCTTATAATCTGTATTGAGTAATGCTAACGGTCTCCAATTACAAATGTTTTCTCTCTCCCCACTTTTAAATAGCAAGGTTAATACACCCCTATTCTGAGACTTGCTCAGGTGCTTTTCTTTGAAAATCTCACATACGAGTAATACAAATTCATTTTAAATTGTTTCCCAAAAAAGTTGATAAAACTCTGATATAATGCCATCATCGCCAGGATATTTATTTGTTTTCAATACTTTCAAGACTTTAACGATTTCATTAGAATCATTACATCTGAGTCGAGTTCACCCTTTTGCTCTGTGGTCAACTTTTCTTGTAAATGTTGTGTAAGGTTACGCCAACATGTTTCGTCCCATACCTCTGATGT
Source organism: Gigantidas platifrons (assembly GCA_002080005.1). Lineage (NCBI taxonomy): Eukaryota > Metazoa > Mollusca > Bivalvia > Mytilida > Modiolidae > Gigantidas > Gigantidas platifrons. Next base: position 52,860 of record MJUT01006581.1, on the reverse strand, counting down.
AAATAACTTAGAGTAAAATTTTACTTGTTCATTTATCATTGAATCATTATCATATTTGTAATGACCTTCTGATGTTTTTATTCTATCCACAATTTATCTTGTCCATGTTTCTTTTCAAGGTAAAAAAAATAACGTGTAGATTTTCCCCTTCCTCTGTCCATTTTATCCTTGAACAATGTTTTGCAGTTTCAGTCCTATTTGTATAATAATTGTTTATGGTTCGTTTAATTTCCTCCATTTTATTATTCGTACCAATATTATTCTCGTTGTTTGATTGAACATATTCTAATTTTTTCTCCAAATTTTCAATGTTACTATTATTGTTACCTTTATTTATTTGTTTACTTATATCGATTGTTGAAATTTTATTTTAATTTTCGTAACTTCCCACCATTCTTGAATAGTTTCAAAGCGGTTAATTTGATTTTTCCATGTAGGCCACCAAGTATTAAAGGCCGAAATAATCGTTTCCGACTTTATAGTATTCAAATTCATTACCCAAATAACTGGACCCCTCTCAATGTCTTCCAGTTTTACTTTAACTGAGCAAATATCATGGTCGTTAAAGGGAAAGTGCTTTATTTTTGAGTCCAGTAATTTACTGCTAAGGCTGTTGGAGCATATAATATAATCTATACGGGATTTAGTATTTCTCCTCTGAAAGCTGAATCGCTTTGTTTTTGGGTTATTATTTCTCCATATATCAAATAAATCATGTCGGTGCATGAGTAATTTAAATTCATTTAATCCATTATCTTCAGTACGATGTAGAAGGCATCTATATATTATTTTGTCCAGCACACAATTAAAATCCACTAAAATGATTTCATAATGTTGTAAACTATGATCATTGTGGATTCCAATAGAGTTCAGAAGCGAGTCCAAAAGTTTTTTTCGGTCGATTCGGGGCGTATATATTGGAAATATTATACTTTACGTTTTTATTTTTTCTATTTGTCTTTGTTAGCGCAGCCGGTCCATATAACGTTATATGGACCGGCAGTGGACTGTCTCGTTTTCGAGTCTTTATTTCGGGAGATAATTGAGCTTGTTTTTGGACGCGAAGTACATTTTGTATAATATAACACCCACAAAATACTTCGCTTCGATCCATATAATATTTTGTGGGTGACATCCCGGTCCATAAACTGCCATATGGCCCTCAGTGCCGTGAACTATTTGTTAAATATGAAAAAGAGCCGTTTCCGTTTTTATTTCGCACTTCATAACTCGCCCAATTTTATCAGAAAGTGTAAATTTAACGTCATTAGCAAAAAATTACTGAGCAAAATTGCTACACCTTTTGATTCGTGTGAGCCACAATTCCAATTACTATCTCCATCCTCGTGATTTTTCCATCGATCAATATCATTGTTTACACGGTGTGTTTCTTGTACACAAATGAGTTTAAATATTTTAGCAACTAACCAATTAAAAACGAGGTCGCGTTTCTATTGTCACGCATTCCATTCACATTTATAGTAACAAGTGTAAAAGTCATTGTTTACAATTGATAATAAAGTTTCACATCTCAAGTATATTAACATGCAACTGTCGCATGTAAATAACACAAAAATATCAACTATGGACAACACAAAAATATCAAATATGGACAACACAATAAAATAAATATGGACAAGAAAAACATATAAAATATGGTCAATACAACAATATAATAATGTAAGATGTTCAAGAGCATTCAAAATGTAAGTAACAGTTGATATAACTATATTATATACAATGAATTGAAATTCAATTTTATGATCAAACTCAGATAATGAGCTATACATGGAACATGGTGAATACATTATCTTTTTCTAATATATATATATTTTTTTTTTTTACATTTTTTTTATATATAATTTTTGTCTATATAAGTAAGAAAATTGTGCATTAGACAAATATACCAATTGTACAGTTAATTAACATTTGGAAAACTAACTTTTGACTGTTTACTTTTCCTATCTACCGAGGAAGGAGTTACGGTTCGGTCACTTCGATTTCTTTTGCGCACTGCATGAGTTTGTTGAAAGTTTAACAATTCATTCGGAGCCTGTAAAAGCTCACTCATTTTGTCTTTTATTTTGTTTGAACCTTCAACACCTATATGTTAAAAAAAGTTAATTTAAAACAATAATATTTATGAAATAAATGGAGTGGCGCTTAACTTTTGTCGAAGTGTGTATAATGAAAACCACTCCACCAATGAAGGACGTTTGACTTAATCAAAATTACCTTCTTAGATAATTAGGCGTATATGTACAATAGATATGGAAACATTTAAATGTTCAAATAAGGAAAGTCCTCAATATCTGCAACAGTCAAGGCTACCGGTATGGTTGAACTCTTTTAGATATTATGCTGCACAAATTTGGAATGAGCTGCCAGACCACTTCAGATTTAAATGCTTATTAGAACTTTTTCTACAATTGTTTGCTTCTTTCCGACTCTAACTAAAGCTTATTGTATTGCATTGTATTGTATTGAGTCGTTTACTCAACTCATATATCTAGCATGAATTGTAAAACTCATATTTGTGTTGCAATATTGCACTGATACCAATGTAGAGAGCATGTTTTCAAGTGTGTGACTTGCTATTATATGCACACAGTTTTTTTTGTCTTTGTTTGTTTGTTTTTGTTTTTTTTTGTATTTTGTACTCAAACAATATATAATAATCCATACTATTGTTCAGTCAAGAGTTTGTTTTCTTCTTCTTGTTCAGGTTTTTCCTTTCTTTTTTCTATTCATAGTAAATGCAATACTTCAATTTATTGAATTTTTCAATTTCATCGTTGTCTTGTTGTAAAATATACTGACAACGAAAGAAATGGAGGCAAATGTCCAGGTGAGTTAATAAAATTATAAAATAGAAAATACCACTTTGTTAGAAAAGATATAAAATCCAATAAAGAAATTGTAGAAACAGAAGAAAATTCGATACCACTTACACACATGTACCCTGACTGCTCACTTACACACATATACCCTGACTGCTGACTTACACACATATACCCTGACTGCTCACTTACACACATATACCCTGACTGTTCACTTACACACATATACCCTGACTGCTCACTTACACACATATACCCTGACTGCTCACCTACACACATATATCATTAATGCTCACTTACACACATATACCTGACTGCTCACTTACACACATATACCATGACTGCTCACTTACACACATATACCCTGACTGCTCACTTACACACATATACCTTGACTGCTCACTTACACGCATATACCCTGACTGCTCACTTCCACACATATACCCTGACTACTCACACACATATACCCTGACTGCCCACTTACACACATATACCCTGACTGCTCACTTACACACGTATACCCTGACTGCTCACTTACACACATATACCATGACTGCTCACTTACACACATATACCCTGACTGCTCACTTACACACATATACCTTACTACTTACACACATATACCTTGCTGCTCATTTACACACATATACCTTACTGCTCACACACATATACCCTGACTACTCACTTACACACATATACCTTGCTGCTCACTTACACACATATACCTTACTGCTCACACACATATACCCTGACTGCTCACTTACACACATATAACTTACTGCTCACTTACACACATATACCCTGACTGCTCACTTACACACATATACCCTGACTACTCACTCTCCAGGCTTGATACATGCATGAAGAGTTCAATGCATTTTGTCAGACTCTGCTATGACTGTGAAATGTAGAATATCAATACAAGACTTTGCCGCAACTGAATTGCTGACTTAATTTTCTTATAGATTTCATCAACGGTTTAATGCATTGTTTTTTTGGCAGTCTCTGCTGTGACTGCAAAAGCATCACTTCACTACAAGCACCGTTGAATTACTTTAATTTGTTTGCTTCTTTCCGACTCTAAGTAAAGCTAATTGTATTACATTGAGTCATTTACTCAACTCATATATCTAGAAACAATTGTAAAAACTTATGTTCCTATTGAAATGTTGCAGACGACACTAATACCAATAAAGAAATGAATAACTTGCTATCAAATGAACAGTTTATTTCATTCGCGTGTTTTTTGTTTTTGTTGTTGTTGTTTTGTGTGGGTTTTTTTGTTTGTTGGTGTTTTTTTTTTGTATTTCGCAATTATTAATCTACAATAATCCATAATATTGGCCAGTCATGAGTTGTATTCTCTTGTTCAGTCAATTTATTGAATTTTTAAATTTCATTGTTGTCTTGTTGTAGAATCAAAATGTCCTGCCCTCGAAAGTCAGATATATAACAACAGTCCTCCTAAACAATGTCCAGGTGAGTTAATAAAGTTGAAAATATAGAATATATAACATTGTCGGAAAAAAATCCAGAATCCAATAAAGAAATCGTGGAAATAGAGGAAAAATTCGATACGAATTACAAGCATAATGACATATACCCGACCGCTTACTTACACACATAATGACATATACCTGACCGCTTACTTACACACATAATAACATATACCTGACCGCTTACTTACACACATAATGACATATACCTCACCGCTTACTTACACACATAATGACATATACCTGACCGCTTACTTACACACATAATGACATATACCTGACCGTTTACTTTCCAGGTTTGATACCTGCAACACAAGAACAATATATTTTTCAGATTTTATTGTGACCGTGACATATGGCACACAAGATGAAGACAAACAAAACAAAAACAAAAATACAACACAATGCACAAGCAAAAACAAATAACGTAAATAAGACATGAGCTCTCCAACACAATAAACTGGAGGTAAAGACGAACATAACAGGACAACAATAAAGCTGCAACGATTACAAATACGGAGTAAACCATGTCATAATGAAACATGTATCATGGTGACTTTAAAACTGTCGAAACGATGACTTCAACTTAGCAACAATGAAGCTGGATTCAGTAGTTTCCTAGTTAACAGCAACCCTCTATCAGTAAACTGCAGATTGGAATCACAAGCTCTGGAATACTGTATCAACTGAGAGATATATATAACTCCATATACAGTTGCTACTGGAGTATTGCTATATTAATTTAATCATATAAACTCCGATTATTCGCAATTCACGCTGTTCCTAGCGGAATGATACCGCACACAGCTTCAATTTCATCAGCATAAACAAGGTCTGCATTTACCTTGTTAACATTAATCTTCTATCCCTATAGTGGACAAATTAGCTATTCCTTGTGTTGTTGACATCAATTTTCTATCCCCAGAGTGGACAAAATTTGCATCCTTTATTTTGTTAACATCAAATTTATGTGTCAGATATCTGCTGGCTGATATCTTTATGCATGCTACTGATGTAAGGGATGTCTACGAAGACCAAAACGTCAATGAACAAATCATTGACCTGTACATAAAATATATCCTCAATGTGTATTTAGAACATTTCCTCAATGTGTACATAGATTTTATCTTGAATGTGTACATATAATACATCATCATTGTGTGCATATTCATTAATTGTCTCCAGAAAATGACAATTTGTAAGACTCCAGTTACATGTCTGTTATTTATTGTGTATTTTCAATTTAATGGTTATTTCTACCTTAGGTCCGAATATGACTGTACAGGCAAATGAAACCAGAATACCAGCTGGTGGTCAGGCTGCCATTTTATGCACCATAGATTCTCCTCTTGGAATATTATCGCTCAATTGGACTCTTAATGACACTGAAATTGATTTAAACTGTACAAAATATGAAGGCATGATCCTTGGTACACACACTCTCCAAATAAATGATTTTCAATCGGGTGATTCCGGCATATATATATGTATTGCTGCGACTGCCATGGGAACAAGTCAAAGTGAGGAATTAGAGATTACAATGATTGGTAAGTTATAAAGTGGAATACATATCGTCCCAAATATTGATTAAATCGGCACTCCATGGGATGTATAATATATATATATATATGTTTTATAGATAAATGTTGTTTTGAATTGTGATTTATCATAGATGAAGTGTTGATTCCACTTTCAACAATATTCCGGTTTTTCTTGTCGGTCAGTACTATTTCAGTAAGAAATATGGGTACCCAATTAAAACCACTAACTTATAGCAAGTCATTGAAAAACTTGATCACATGACATTGTACGGAGTACACATTGCCACAAGCGGAAGTCACATGACGTTGTACGGAGTACACATTGCCGCAAGCGGAAGTCACATGGCGTTGTATGGAGTACACATTGCTACGAACGGAAGTTGAGATGCAGTAATAATTGGCCCTGATAACATATGATAGATGTAAATATAGCTGTTATAGGAGAATTACGACCCATTATCTAATTGGAATATACTGACAAATACATTACTGGCATATGTAAGTTGCCGTATCTCAATTCTATAGGTAGCTACACTTATTTAGCACACATGTTTTATTCAAATCAGTACTATTCAAATATTCAAATTGCTATCACATTTGCAATTTTAAATATTTATTGGACAAAAATGTAGTGAAATAATTGTATTTATAAAGGAACAACAACACCTCTACCTTCAACAACTAAAATAACAACAAGTGAAGAAACAACTACAGCTACTCCATCAACAACAGAACAACCAACACCAACTCCTCCACCAACCACAGTAACAAGCCCAACATCAACAGCAGAACAACCAACATCAACTCCTCCACCAACCACAGTAACAAGCCCAACATCAACAACAGAACAACCAACATCAACAACACCACCTACAAGCACTATCTCGTCGACTAGATCAACTACTACAGGTAACTAAAAAATGTATAATAGCAACTACAAACGGACGAATCTACGTTAATAGATTAAAACTGATCCTGATATATTAATTTACAATACAATGAGTTTTATTTGACAATATCGACTTAATATTTGCATGATAGTCAGTTGTAGTCGAATAATGGGATTATGACACATTCTTCCAGTCAAAATATCGACTCCAACATGGTTTATATGTCATTTTTAAGTCTCCCAAACAACGTTTGGAGACTTATTGTTTTTGCTCCGTTTCTTATTATTATTACTATTATTCTTCTTTCTTTCTGTGCGACATGAACGTGTCCACGGCAGATCTCAGAAACTACTGTACAGAATTTCATGAAACTTGGTGGAGTTATAGATATATGTTTCTAGTTGGTCCTAAAGTTTTCAGCTTTGTGGTAAAGGGGGGTTAAAGTCATATTTTGAGGGGTTCAAAGGGGGTGGGGTTTACTATAGAATCCTATAGGAAAGTTTAAATTTCGTACATTAATGTTGATAACTTCTAAATGGATAATGATAGAGACATAAAATTTGACATAGCGATAGGTCACCATTAGAGGAGCAAGTATGCGTCTTCAAAATGTTCAATATATATAAAAACGTCTGAAAATTAAACCAAACAGTGTTAGAATTAGATTTTTGAGCTGTCAATTTGTTGTTCTTCCCTCGACGGGATTTGAACTCACACCATTGATACACTGCAGCACCAATCGCTTACCCTTACGTCTAGCGCTCTAGACCACTCGACCACATCCGCTCCATATATATTTATAAAGTATAAGGGAATCTACCAACCAGAGAACTTAACGAGTAACGGATCTATATATAGAATAGCGGTCGCTTTTCAGGGTGATGCAGACATGATCACTAGCATAGCAGTGTTTCCGAAATGATCAAAGCAAAGCAATAATAATAGAGAAATAAATCAGCACCCCATGGTTTATGATGTTTAACGCCACTTTCAAAAAAAATTCACTTATGTCGTTCCGGTCAGTTTTATTGGTGGAGGGAGCCGGATTACACAGAGAAAGCTACTGACCCGCCACAGGTCACTGACAAACTTTAGCGAGATTCGAACTCACAACGTTAGTGGTCATAGGCACTGATTGCATAGGTAGCATTCACTTCATAAAAAAGTAGTCATTCTTATATCGCCACAGCTTGGTGTTGCAATATCTTGTATCCGACTGGTTATTTTCTTTAATTTCAAAAGAAAACTTACGTAATGTTAGATCAATATACAGTCAAACCTGCCAATGCGGTCACCTCTATTAAGCAGTCACCTGTATTAAAAGGTCACATTTTTCTTGTCTTGTCATAGAACATTGCATATGAATTGAAACTCTTTTAAGAGGTCACCTGTCTTAAAAAACATTTTTTTGTGCCAAAGATGACCTCTTAATACAGGTTTGACTGTATTTACAGTTTTAATGTGTAAGTTGGGTTCTCTATCGGTATGCAGTTTGACACACTGTCTAGAATCTTGCAAAAATGTGAAATATTGTCTCCATAGAGATTTTCTGATTTAACATTTAACATCGATGTTAATTAAAGGTACTCTATGTTTTAGTGAAATCAATGTGCCCATGTGACTGTACCTACAAAAATCGCCTTGACTATTGGGCAGCACAAAATCTTACTACCCACACCATGGAAGAGTTGAGAGTAATCCTGGCACCTGTCTTGGACGAAATTAAGAAAAATCTAACAGTCGATAAAACAAATTTATCAGCAACTATCAGAAAACGTTCCAGTGCACCGGATGGACGACAATCTTCTAAATCAATGGGGATATTTGCAATTTCGCTGATCATTCTAGTTGTTGGTACGGTTATTTTCATTGATATAACAGCGTTCTGTAGATGCCTTGCTGCCATTCGAGATTGATTGATTGATTTTTGGTGCTTAACACTACTTTCAGTATTATTTCAGCTTTATCATGGCGACCAGTTGTAATGATGGTAGAAGCCTGAGTACCCGGAGAAAACTACCGACCATGGGCAAGCAACTAGTGATCTTTAACACTTAATGGATGCAAGTCGAGTGCACCCTTTTGTAATTTACAAAGCCATGTTCTAGCTACCTAACTCATTGAGCCATCCGGGCCCTTTCTGCCATTCGTGTCATGATGAACCAGGAAACGCCGTTGTAATATATTCAGATTTTATATTAAGTAAAAATACTTCATTATTTTACTGAAAAGATACATTTGCCATTTGTTGATAATGTTAGGCATAATGGAATCTTATAAATCAAAATCAAAATTCCACTCCCCGAAGTGACGTCGCTTCGAAATATTGCAACGTATACCAAGAAAAAAAAGCTGGTTTCCAATGTGTGAGGGGCCCGGATGGCTCAATGAGTTAGGTCGTTGGATATATCTAACAGCTCATACAAGCCTATCACCAATACGGCTTGGGTTTGCGCCCAGCTTTGTAAATGACAAAAAAGGTGCACTCGACTCGCAGCCGCAAGTGATAAAGTTTACCAGTTGCTTGCCCATGGTTGGTGGTTCTCTCCGGGTATTCTGGCTTCCTCCACCACTAAAACTGGTCGTCATGATATAGCTGAAATATTGTTGAAAGTGGCGTTAAAGCACCAAAAAACCAATCAATCAACCAATCGATCAATCTAATGTGGAGTTTGCCTGAACTTCGTATTAAGCATATTAAGCATATCTACATGTAACTGCGGCGTAAAATTGGACTTTATAGTGTCCAAGGGGGTGGGTTGTTGGGTGACGCATCTTGTTTCAAATCGTTCCTGTTTATATAATAAACTGAATAACTAATATACCAGTTCAATTATCAAATATATATCGCTCCTATCCAAATTACTCTGTTGTACTCAATTATATAATGCGCACACTTGTGAGTCAATACTTGTATTGAACGAAATTGAAAGTCATTAACTGTTTTATTAAATGACATTAAATCAAATTTATGTCCGTATTCTATTGAATGCATCATCATTCACTGTTGCAAAGCGCCGACTTTGTTGCCCAGACACCCCTGTCTGCCCAACGTCTGCCATTATTATTTAATTGTGTATCAGAAGTAATTAGTAACAACGCATCTGCTTAGTCGATGACAAAACTTAACCCCATAATGATTGGCTACTAACCTTTAATATAATTGGGAAACACCATTTCTATTTTAAGGTGTCTGGAGAATCTCTGGAATATTATGTTCACCTTTCGTGATTTTTTGCGCGTTGATCATAACGTTTTATCAAAGAACGTTACTAGGGACGTGAGCCAATCAGAAAAGACAGTAAATGTCATATAATAATACAGTACGTATATGGACCGGGCCCTGTCCATATAATGTTTTCTTCCGGATTTTGTCCGAACTCGTTTTTGGTTTTAAATATACAATAACAAATAACATGTAGTCTGACCATATTGGTGCTCTCCTGTAAATAAAAGTATTATTGGTACTGTATAGGTCAGTATTGATCAGGCAGAAAACATATACATGTATTTCAACTACAACATGGATAAGATTTGTATATCAAATCCAACTAGCAGTTATATGTCTTTTGGAAGGGTACATATATTGGTTTATTGAGTATAATATAGCAAATAGTTCTTGGCCCTTAGTGCCATGAACTATTTGTTAAATATTAACTGTAGAAAAAATTATTTAAGAACGATTCATTTCTTTTGTATTGAGTATTGAATCTTTGTTTTTATTTATCAAAGTTTATTATGACGTCACCACCATGTCATGAATGTGTAATTAATCAACCATTAACAATAGCAACATTACTTAAAAAAAACCCATTTAAAATTGAATTTTAGCGACAGCGTAGGCAAATACAATAATCAACTCCGGTTTGTAGTGCGGGTTTGTAAAATGAGCAACACGACGGGTGTCACACGTGGACCAGGAATCGCATAACATTTCAAAACACCTAAGTTTATCCTTTATTTTAGTGAGGTTCGTGTTGCGCGATCTTAATTTTCTGTGCGTTGTTTTGTAGATCAGAACCATTGTGTTTACATGGTTTATCCTTTTTTGTCGTTCTTCCTTTGACCATTGTGTTGTCTGTCCTACTTCGATTTACGGCTTCTAATTACCCCTTT
>MJUT01006581.1:6983-19869 GCA_002080005.1 Gigantidas platifrons | reverse complement strand
ATTTTGTTGTAATATAAGAAAACCCCTTAAAGGGGAATTTGCGGTAGTGCCTACCGATAAAATTGAGGGCGGAGCTTATCCTCAAAAATTCCCGTTGATATGAACAGCATATTAATGAAGGTCACATACCTCAGAAATTTGAATTTTCGAATATTTTTTTTAGTTTTTAGACTGATGAAAAATATTAATTTTTAATACGACTGAAAGTTTGGGAGGGAGGAACACTAGTAACCATGCCTGTCAAATATTTTGCTCCAAAAGTAACTGAGAAACTGTGTATCATTGATTTATCCTCCTCGAGATTACCGTAGCGAAAATAAGGAAGAATCTGAAGGTTTGCTCCGCCCACAGCTATTTATACCCACGCTCCCGGTTAAAGAATAAGTTTGTTATTCATTTTTGTATTCATTATAAGGTAGATTTACAAGTAAGTGCGCACGATGCGTTTTAAGAACAACCCTAACAGGTACGGTTGAATGTAAAAGATAGGAAAGTCAAAATAACTAAAATGTCTTCGGGAGCAAGTAACCCAAATGGCACAAACATGATAGTCAAATTAGATGAAGGTTTCCTATAGGTGATAAAAACTGGATTAAAAAACAAAAATTACATTATTTAAGAACAATTAATTTTAAACATAAATATATCTGATAAACCATTTCAGTACCGAAGCACTGACTACTGGGCGGATGATACCCTGGGGAATCAATAAATCACCATCGAAGATATCGACACAGTGATTGAAATCAAGTCGTAAATATCCAATTAACATAATCCTCAACTTGTTGAAAGCGGTCAGTTTTTGGTAGAAGAAATAGAAGTAGTGCGCATGAAGCTTTTCTTGAATAACATTCATCACGTACGCTCACCGTAAAAACAAACTTTTTTTGTTTGTTATTACACTTGTTAAGATGTAAACAAACATAAATAATACAAAATAAAAATAAATTTTAACAATGGTCACTATTGTTTTTTTTGTGTGTTTTTTTCTTATAATATTCTTTCGGATATTATGTCGTCATATTAAACATTTGCTTTTCCCTATTCCTTCTTCTTGTGGACCGTCGTAGTCGTGCAATCAGTGTATATAACCACCAAAGTTGTGAGTTCGAACTCCGTTCATGGCGAGGTGTACTGAATACAACATTATGTAATAAAGATTGTCAGTAACTTGTGACAGATAGGTGGTTTTCTCCGGGTACTCCGGTTTCCTCCACCAATAAAACTGACAGCCTCCATAAACCTTAACAACAGATTCCTTCTTTGACAGTAAAAATATAAATTTTGAGGTTCTCAAAATGACCAGTAACAAAACAATGAACTTGATATAGGTCGTGTATATATTTACTATCGTTTGTTGCATAGCATAGCACTTGTATTTTACACAAAGTCCCTATTATTTAGAAAAAAAACCAAACCTTTCGTTAAAACAACCGAAGTTCATTTTAATAGAAGCAAGATATGATTATAATCTAACGATTATGATTATGAAGTCTCCCAAACCGGCTACTGAGAACAGGTTTAAAAAATAAATCAAAAACTACCTTTGAAATCGAACAATGTTGAAATTTTGCGGTATTGTGGCGGTCATTTTGAAAATGGAGACCGGTAGAAATGTTTCGATGTCGGGAATCAAATCCGGACATCATAATCTACCTACATATGAAATTTCGTTGAAATCGAACAATGTTGAATTTGTGCGGTATTGTAGTGGCCATTTTGAAAATGGCGAACGGTAGAAGTTTTTCGATGTCATGAATCAATTCGGGACATCATAATCTACCCACATATGAAATGTTGTTGAAATCGGACAATGTTGAATTTGTGCGGTATTGTGGCAGCCATTTGAACATGGCAACAGCTAGAAATTTTTCAATGTCGGGAATCAATTCGGGACATCATTATCTACCCACATATTAAATTTTGATGATATCGGACAATGTTGAATTTTTACCGCCGATTTTTTATGCCGTGTTTTGGCAGCCATTTTGAAAATGGCCGAAATTATGAGAATTTTGAACAGGCATACTTGCTCCTGTAATGGTGACATATCACTATGTCAAATTTTATGTCTCTATCATTATCCATTTAGAAGTTATCAACATTAATGTACGAAATTTCAACTTTCCCATAGGATTCTATAGTAACCGCCACCCCCTTTGAACCCCTCAAAATATGACTTTGACCCCCTTTACCACAAAGCTGAAAACTTTAGGATCAACTAGAAGCTTATATCTATAACTCCATCAAGTGTCATGAAATTCTGTTCAGTAGTTCCTGAGATCTGCAGTGGACAAATTCATGTGCGAAAGAAAAAAAGAAAGAAAGGAGAAGAATAATAATAATAACTAGAATTGCCATTTCCAAGCAATAGCGGCCGTCACCCCATCCCATTATTTTGGTACCCTGGTTACGATGGCAACGTCCGACATTTTGAATTTTATCAACACGCCAAAAGCTTCCACACACTACGGTGAATATTCCTACGGTGTTTCATGAAGTTTGATGAAAGAAATCCAATTTTTTTTAATCCCCCTTTTTTGTTTCCATGGCAACTACGGCAAAGTTTGTCTAACTGATTCCTATTGTTTTGGTTCATTTCGTTCCACTAGATGTGGATGTTGTTTCAATTTTTGTTTGGCGAGTAACCTGCTAAGATCATTTTAATGAAATTTGATGAAAGAAATAAAACATTTTTAAAAATCCCCCCTTTTTTATTTCCATGGCAACTGCGGCAAAGTTTGTCCTACCGATTCCGATTTTTTTGGGCTTATCTCGTTCCACTAGATGTGGATGTGAAAGCAAACATGATTGCAACAATTTGTGAAATTTGGAGTGAATTTAACATTTTTTGCACCTTGGTCACTATGGCAACGGCCACCATTTTGAGTTTGTTCAACCCCCCAAAAGCTCCCACACACGACGGTGGATATTCCAAAAAGTTTCATGAAGCTTGATGAAAGGAATCCGAAATCAAAAAAATAATTAAATCCCCTTTTTTGTTTCCACGGCAACTGCGGCAAAGTTTGTCCAACCGATTCCGATTTATTTGGCTTATCTCGTTCCACTAGATGTGGATGTTGATCCTATCAAGTTTCATCAATTTCTGTTAGGCGAGTAACCTGCTATGATCATTTTTGTGTTTTTCAATTTTTTAGCATTTTGGCAGTTTCTATTTCAACGGAGGCCATTTTGAAAAAATCAACCATTAACAGCACAACTTCACATGGCATAAGGTTTCATAAAGTTTGATCAAGGCATCTCCGAGAAATCGAGCGGACAAAAATGTGTGGTAGAATAAGAATAAGAATAATAACTAGAATTGCGATTGCAAAGCAATAGCGGACGTCACCCCACCCCATTATTTTGGTACTTCGGTTTGCACCTTGGTTACCATTGCAATGTCAGCCATTTTGAATTTTATCATCACGGCAAAAGCTTCCACACACTGCGGTGAATATTCCTACGATGTTTCATGAAGTTTGATGAAAGAATCAAAAACATTTTTAAATCCAGCTTTTTTATTTCCATGGCAACTGCGGCAGAGTTTGTCCTACCGATTCCGATTTTTTCGGCTTATCTCGTTCCACTAGATATGGATGTAACAGGAACCATTACTGCAAAAATTTGTGAAGTTTGGAGTGAATTTAACATTTTTTGCACCTTGGTTACCATGACAACGGCCGCCATTTTGAATTTTTTTCAACCACCAAAAGCTGCCACACACTATTGTGGATATTCCTACAAAGTTTCATGAAGTTTGATCAAAGGAATCCAAAAATGTTTTAAATCCCACCTTTTTTGTTTCCATGGCAACTGTGGCAAAGTTTTTCCAAACGATTCCGATTTTGTTCGTGTATCTCGTTATACTAGGTGTGGATGTTGTTCCTAACAAGTTTCGTCAATTTCTGTTAGGCGAGTAACCTGCTATGATCAGTATTGTGTTTTTCAATTTTTTTGCATTTTGGCCATTTCCATGGCAACGTCAGCCATTTTGAGAAAATAAAAACACGTAAAAGCACAACTTCACATGGCATATGCTATTCCTACAAGGTTTCATAAAGTTTGATCAAGGCATCTCCGAGAAATCGAGCGGACAAAAATATGTGGCAGAAGAATAAAAAGAATAAGAAAAGCGAGGTTTGATTGTGTTTGGATGGAAACACAGAAGTCCCCAAACAACCCCCATATCAGAAGTTTCATCATTACCAACCAATTCCTCACTTCAAAATGCTCCTAGATATCAATTTTCATTGAAATCGGAGTCCAATGAGAATTTGACGATTTTCTTGGCAGCCATTTTGAAAATGGTGGCCTCGTAAAAATGACCCTGAATGCAAATTTCATCATTACCAATCAATTCCTCACTTCAAAATAATCCTAGATATCAATGTTCATTGAAATCAGAGAACATTGATATTTTGCTGATTTTGTCGGCAGCCATTTTGAAAATGGCGGCCATTCGCTGGCCATTTTTTTTTGTCAGAATATTCTACCAACCCTACTTAATATATATGCAAAGTCTTGTGGAAATCCCTTTGGCAGTTTCCGATATAAGTGAGGTCAAACATTTTGGCATATGTTCACGGTTTCCATGGCAACGGCGGCCATTTTGAAAATTCCAAGACTTGATGGCACCCCTTGAGATGGGATCCACCTTCCTGTGAAGTTTAGTAAAGATGGGATCATCATTCTCTGACACTTTGGTGGGAAAAGTTCCTTCGGAGAAGAAGAAGAGAAAGAATAATAATAAGAAACTGTGCAAAAACAAGTAGTCTATAAACTTCGTTTGGGGACTTAATAATAACTAGAATTGCCATTGCAAAGCAATAGCGGACGTCACCCACCCCATTATTTTGGTACCTCGGTTTGCACCTTGGCTACCATGGCAATGTCCGCCATTTTGAATTTTATCAACACGCAAAAAGTTTCCACACACTGCGGTGAATATTCCTACGATGCTTCATGAAGTTTGATGAAAGAATTCGGGCATGTGGATGCAAGTTTCATCATTACCAACCAATATCTCACTTCAAAATACTCCTAGTAATCAATTGTCATTGAAATCGGAGACCATTAACAATTTGCCGATTTTGTTGGCGCCATTTTTGAAAAGGTGGCATCGTAAAAATGACTCTTAATGCAATTTCCATAATTACCAATCAATTCCGCACGTCAAAATAACTCTAGATATCAATTTTCATTGAAATCAGAGAACATTGAAATTTTGCCGATTTTGTCGGCGCCATTTTGAAATTGGCAGCCATTCGCTCGCGATTTTTTTTGGCTCAAAACATTCTACCAATACTACTTAATATATATGCCAAGTCTTGTGGAAATCCCTTTGGCACTTTCTGATATAAGTGAGATCAAAGATTTTGACATATGTTCACGGTTTCCATGGCAACGGCGGCCATTTTGAAAATTCCAAGACCAGAGTGCACCTCTTGAGATGGGGATCCACCTTCCTGTGAAGCTTAGTAAAGATCGGATAATCAGTCTCTGAGAATTTGGTCGGACAAGTTGACGGCGAAAAGAAGAAGAAGAAGAAGAAGAAGAAGAAGAAGAAGAAGAAACGGTTCAAAAACAATAAGTCCTCAAACTTTGATTGGGGACTTAATAACAAGGTTTGATTGTGTTTGGATGCAAACACAGAAGTCCCCAAACGACCCCCATATCAGAATTCGGGCATATGGGTGCAAGTTTCGTCATTACCAAGCAATTCCTCATTTCAAAATACTCCTAGATATCAATTTTCATTGAAATCGGAGACCATTGACAATTTGCCGATTTTGTTGGTGGCCATTTTGGAAACGATGGCATCGTAAAAATGACACTGGGGGCAATTTTTATCATTACCAATCAATTCCTCACTTCAAAATAACCCTAGATATCAATTTTCATTGAAATCAGAGAACATTGGAATTTTGTCTATTTTATCGGCGGCCATTTGGAAAATGGAGAACACTCGCTCGCGGTTTTTTTTTATCAGAATATTCTACCAATCCTACATAATATATATGCCAAGACTTGTGGAAATCACTTCGGTAGTTTCGAATATAAGTAAGGTCAAATATTTTGACATATGTTCACGGTTTCCATGGCAACGGTGGCCATTTTGAAAATTTGAAGACTTGATTGCACCTCTTGAGATGGGGATCCACCTTCCTGTGAAGTTTAGTAAAAATCGGATCATCAGTCTCTGAGAATTTGGTCGGACAAGTTCACTCGGAGAAGAAGAAGAGGAAGAATGATAATAATAATAATAAGAAACGGTGCAAAATCAATAAGTCTCCAAACTTCGTTTGGGGACTTAATAATAAGAAACGTTGCAAAAACAATTAGTCTCCAAACTTCGTTTTTGGACTTAATAATAATAAGAAACGGTACAAAAACAATAAGTCTCCAAACTTCGTTTGCGGACTTTATAATAATAATAGTGAAAAAGAAACGTAGAATAGCAATACGCCACCCTACGTTGTTTGGGAGACTTAACTACTATTAACGAAGAAAGCATACACAAATGAATCATTCGATATACAATCAAACCTGCTCCTGTGGTCACCTCTATTAAGCAGTCACCTGTTTTAAAAAGTCACCCTTCTCTTTTCTCATCATAGATTTCATATTAATTTAACCTCATTAAATTTGTCACCTGTCTTAAAAGACTATTCTTCCTTGTTAATTGCTGACCTCTTAATACAGGTTTAACTGTACCGGTATACAAGATAAAGAAACCTAGTTACTAAACTAGACTAGCCTACACTAAATTACCTTCGTTTGTATATAATGGCCGTCAATACTACACTTATGATTATGATGGTTATTACTGCAATAACTACACCTGCTATTGTTCCTATTGAAAAACATTAAAAAATATATATGCATTAGTCGAAGTATAGAAATGTATTTTGTTTGAATGGTACATGTAATAAAAATAAAATGTTATCTTGCATACAGATAGACGTGAAATAAAATTGACAATGATGTTTACCCAGTAATATATTTTTGTGAGGGTCGGTTTTTCACTCAAGTTTTTGTTTTATTGATATTGGTGAAATTGTTGACCAATTACTTTCTAAACGTTTTTTTCATACTAATTCTTCGTAATCCATAAGAAAACATTCATTATGCAAATTATTTTAAATTTTGAGTGTGACTTAGAGTTGAACCGTGAATGAATAAATATGTCTCATTAGAAATAAATAGATTTATCTAACATTTTGTACGTTTTCATTTGAATTTAAAGAAAGTAGCCTGTCTGATTCAAGGTGTCTGATACAAGATGTTGTATCACCACACTGTGGTGATAAAAGAATAGCGCGACGTTGCACGAGACGTTCTCTTCCGAACTACTTTGACATGACGTCATATCATTGGAATGCGGGGTAAAACACGTCACTGTGAGCAACGTTAACAAAGCAATAGAATGAACGGCAACAAACGTGACGTCATGCACAAAATGTAGTCTCCCTCAGAGTATTGTATCAATTTGTTAATCTTATTTCCACCCTTGTTATTTGCTTAAAATTTGTATTTATTGAAATGTTAGATAAACTTATTACATGCATAGTGTGTTTGTACAATACTTTGTATCAGGTCTTCCCTGTTGTGTGAACAAACCCCATCACAACTCGTCGCTAACGCGACTCGTAGTGATACCGGTTCACACAACAGGCTCGACCTGATACAAAGTCTTGTACCACCACGCTATGCATGTAATGGGAATGTATCTTCTCTCTTGTGATATTACCTATTATGGTACTGTGTGTTATGTTAGTCAAACGTTACAAAATTGGCTGTACAACAGTTTTGGTCAAAAGATGATGACCAATAAAAACAACAGCTCTGGTTCACTATATAGCAAAAACGAAATAGATGCCACATTTCTCCAAAAGCCAGCAATAAGGTTACAGTGAACTGTCTAATGGAACCCACCTCTCTCTTGATGATTCCAAGATTGATTTCGAACGACCAAATTATCATACATAAGTAATATAAAACCTGTACCGATTGGTGTAAACTCAGGAAGGCAACATTATATTAAAACATAGCAGAAACTACATAGAAATGCAGGATTAGGGGTTTGGTTATGGTGTTTAGTCCCACTTTCAACAATATTTCAGCTATATCGTAGCTGTAGGTTTTATTGGTAGAGGAAACTGGAGTACAGACCTGTCGCAAGTTGCGTCGAGTACAACATGAGCGCGATTCAGGCTCCCAACGTTAGTAGTGATAGACAACGGTTGCATATATAGTTGTAAATCCAACTACCATACGAACACGACGGCCCTACAATAAACAAGATTAGTGAACATACGTGGGCTACCAACTACTGGTAATGTATCCCCCTATGTATTTACCTGTATTATCACTGTTTTCTTCTTTCACTAAAAGTAAATTAAAGATACTTATTTACAAATATTATATGTACCTGTTCATGAATAATACGACCATGGTAGAATACCAAACCGTTCAAGCATCATATACATAAGGACAAAAAAATATTCAACCCGATCTCTTTATAGATTGTATGATGTTTTTGGTTGCTCATGGAACATTTTGATAAATATTTCTTCCCCAATAAATTGTTTAGAATTTGTCAGCAATTTAAATTATGCACGTGTTTATTAAATAATTATTTATGTATAATAATACAAACATTACACAATAATTGATGGGGGTTTGTGGTGTGTCGTTATGTTAAAGGTCTTGCTGGAAGCGGGTATGAAAATTATTTACAATTTTGATTTCCATGTTTATTTTTCAAAATCATGACAAAATGAGGAATCTTTGTAGAGGACCTCGCACACTTAAATTGTACTAAGCTTAATATCGTTTAAGAATACAATGTAGTTTTAACGTTTCGCCTAATCAGAAAAAAAGTGCCAATTGCAGCCATGTTTTTTCCGAATCCATTCGAAATGAGGAACTTATGAGGAAGGTTTCATATACATAACCTCTGTAAAGTTTGCTGGCAATGCTAACCACGACGATTGATGGACCGGAGAAGGACAAAAACTGACATCAAAAGGTCTATTGGCCTATGGAGAGATTTTGACATTTGAGCAAAAATAATAAACCGAGTAAACCACTGAAATAACGAGACATTTTCTTTTGCCATAAAACCCTTTTTAAATCGTTCTGTTCATTAGTTTACATATATTTATTGTTGATAACAACAAATGGATGAGACACAAGTTTCTCAACTGGAAGGTCTTCTTCAGTAATTACATCATATAATTACATATAATCAGAACATTATTTAATGCATAATAAGTTCTATTTATTGTTCTAGTTAGTTTCACGTTTGAATATAAATGAATAATTCTACCATGACGTCCTTCTTTCGGTTTGTAAACAAACAAGCGATTTATCGATTTGGTATACTCTCATTAGCACATGCACAGGTGCATGTGACTGGCTTTCACGTCGTAAATGTACATGTTCATGAATTATCGTCTGCTGGAATTTGGCAGCATAACCTAAATATAAATAACCTAATTCCAATCAAAGTATACTACCGTATTTGTACTCTTAGATATATCAGAATCGAAATAATTCATGGAAGCCAGAATGTGCTTTGAGTTTTAACATGGGTTGGCGGATATTAGTAAATGTTATCCCCCACCTCTGGATCGAGATAAAATAGTAATATCCGCCAACCCATGTTAAGGCTCAAAACACATTCTGGCTTCCATGATTTATTTCTTAAATAACAAGTTCCATGGATATACTGAATTTGATCCTTTAACCCTAAAATAATACATAATATACGTCACAGAACTGACTGACACGTTTTTTTTTGCTTGGTTTTGTTAGTTTCCTTGGTTTGTTTTTATTTGTTTGTTTGTTTTTTTAATATTTGGGGGGGGGGTTCTTTTTATTAATTAGTGGGACAAATATAATGTTTTCTGTCAAAAATGATTCATTTATAGACAAAGAAATTATTTTTTATTGAAAAAGCGCGATTTTTTGGTTCACATATGAGGTGATGGTAGTGGGAGAGCTTTGACTCGGAGGCCGTCGAGGTCGTATGGTACATAGCTTTACAACGATCTGTACAATCAGTGCATATCACCACTAACGTTGTGAGTTCGAATATTGCTCATGGCGAGGTGTACTCGATTCAACATTATATGATAAAGTTTGTCAATAACTTGCAACAGGTCGGTGGTTTTCTCAGGGTACTCCGGTTTCCACCACCAATACACACCACCACGATATAGGTGCAATATTGTTGAAAGTGACATTAAACACCATAACATTAAACCTGTTTTGACTCGGAACATAGCACATTAGGTTCTAGTATACAGTACTTAATTAGTCAGTAGATAATTATAAGACTAGTATACTTAGTACTTACAATTGTTTACAGGTGGTACGATTTCATCTGTAGATATACCTATCAAAACAACAATCAATAATGACAGATATAGATTTTTCATATATTCAAATAAATATAGATTATAACATGGCTATTTCCATATCGATCCCGGTATCATTTCGAGACTTTCATATCAGCCCAAGGCTAGAGCCGCGGGCTGATATGTGTCGAGGGATGATACCAGGACCTATATGGAAAAGGCTATGTTATAATATGTTTATCACATATTTAACCATGACTGAAATAAATAAATTGTAAATGAATATTGAATTTATTTTTATTCATCAACATAACAACAAAATAAATATCGTGTAAAAATCAATACTTTTCAGTAATTATAAATCAGACTTCAAATTCATATAATTTGTGTCATAAACAATTATTGTCACATTCCCCTGGATATTTGAGTATGGGAATTGTGTTATTTTGGAGTTGGGAAAAATGGGAGCCAAAACGATAACGGTGTGCTTATTACAGTTATTATTAGTAACCGTTGACTGGACAGAGTTATTACTGATGAAAATTAGAGTAACTGTTTTATTTTCATAGTTCTCAATAGTCGATACGATGGGGTAAAGATCTACATTCGCCATCACTAAGATATCTACTGGTGGAAGCTTGGATACATTTCAATGAATCGGGTTCGTAATCCTGTTTAAACTTCGTGCGCGCTAAAGAAAAAAATCTTGCCAGGTGCATGTACATTTCCTCGAATCCAATATATTCAGGATTACGGTGTTCTCCCACTGTTGATAACCAATCTTTGAATATCCTTATGGTACTCTCAGTTTTACGTTTTGCATTGATATTTTTCATCTCCGTTTTATCGTTTTTTTTGTATGATGTTTGCTTACTTGTCACAATGACGTCATCGACGCAGGGCATAATAACCGGTTAATTGCCCCGGGCACTGATATGGATCGGGAACGTCTTCGTTTATCACACAAGCAAAACGGTACGGATAACGTACAACTATGTGATAATGCAAGATATTACATCTACATGTATATATTTTACTAGAGGTACACGGTATTGAGGAATCTGTACATTAATTACAATATTCCTGAGTTTTACCCTGATTTTGTGCAAGGTTTTTTTGTGACTCAGTTGTTAGTTTTCTGCATAATGTTTGGTAGATCATTGTTATTCCTTTTTCGCTTTGTCATTGTATTGTCTGTCGTTATTCGATTTACGGCTTCAGATGAATAATGAATAATAACGAGAATCCATATAGTTTGTAACTGTTATATAGACATATATCATTGTTATATGATGTGTCTTCACATTTAAGCTATAGATCAAAACACATACCAAACCTGCAGAAAAATGAATGTAACTCATTACAGTTAGGCATCTCCGGCTCACTTTTGCTTGGATTTCCTTTTTTGACTTGACATTCTAGTGGAGATATATGTATTCCTCTGTCTATGTGTAAATCAAATAGCAAATTGAAAACATGATCAGCATATTCACAAACTGCGCATTGAACAACAAAAATATATCAAAATATCAATATTATCAAAATTATTTGTTTAATGTTATTGAAATGTGTGTAACTTTTAGATGCTTCCTTATATAAATTGTTTTATGCAAATAGTTGTGTGAAATTTCTTGGATTTTTCCATTGATCTTGCAAAATCGAAAATGCTCCGGAATTGGGTTTCCCAAAAAAAAAAAAATCAGTAGGTGTACATTATGTGATAAAGTTTGTCAGTAACTTGCGACAGTACTCCGGTTAGAATAAAATTAGAATACAAATGTTGAAATATATCATAGGTATTAATTTTAAAGTTATAGAATTGAAATATTTACACTAAAATACGCTGCAATTTGCTCTGCATAAAATAAGGAAGAATTAAAATCCTATTATTAAAATACGCCCAAGGTATGTTCTGTAGGGTTGGGATCCCATCTACCGGTTTTACTCTGCCACATTTTTGTGCCTGTCTCAATGACATGGATATCTAATGTCATATGTCGTAGTCTTTTTGTGAACAGAGAGTTCAGTGAAGATTTGAGGTGAAATTGATAACCATTACTGTTTATCATTTATTTTCATTATTAAAATAGTAATACAATGTACTAAAATACTCTAGTTGTATATACCGACAAAATAATGAGAAATAAAATACAAATATTTTTTATATCTTTATTTCTCATTGTCAAATAGAAAGACACAGACAAGACATTATAACACGGATTATATATGCAGTGTATCAGTTGTGTGAGTTCAAATACCTTAGAAGGAAAACAAAAAATGTGTAAGCTAAATGTTTAGTTTTGGTTTTATTGTGTGTAAAACAATATTTCAGTTATATCGTGGCGGTCAGTGTTATTGGTGGAGGAAACAACAGGACCTGAAGAAAACCACAGATCTGTCGCAAGTCACTGACAAACTTTATCACATAATGGTGTACACCTCGCCCTGATCGGGATTCTAACTCACAACATCAGTGATGATAGGCACTGATTGCATAGGTAGTTGTAAATCCAACTATC
>MJUT01006572.1:142887-161639 GCA_002080005.1 Gigantidas platifrons | reverse complement strand
GTTACCTCCTAGGGACTAACCTTTGTGTTACCTCCTAGGGACCAACCTTTGTGTTACCTCCTAGGGGCCAACCTTTGTGTTACCTCCTAGGGACTAACCTTTGTGTTACCTCCTAGGGACCAACCTTTGTGTTACCTCCTAGGGACTAACCTTTGTGTTACCTCCTAGGGACCAACCTTTGTGCTACCTCCTAAGGACTAACCTTTGTGTTGTGGGTTTAGGACTAACCTTTGTGTTACCTCCTAGGGACTAACCTTTGTGTTGTGGGTTTGGGACTAACCTTTGTGTTACCTCCTAGGGACTAACCTTTGTGTTACCACCTAGGGACCAACCTTTGTGTTACCTCCTAGGGGCCAACCTTTGTGTTACCTCCTAGGGACCAACCTTTGTGTTACCTCCTAGGTGAAGCACTGCTATAATAATACAAGTGGATTGTTAGTACACCAGTTATAATCTGCTGGAATTATTTTTACTACCTTATTGAGGAATTCATGTCCCTTTTAAGGGGTCCAATCTGCTACTTAATTTTGCTATATCTCTCTGTCATTTACAAAATATATCATGTATGTACAGTACACAGGATGTTATTAGATTTTAATACATCTACAAAAATACAACAAACATCTAATTTCAATTCCATTATTCTACTACAGATGGAACGAGGATGAAAAGAGATGGCAATACATTACATAAGTCATAAGTTTATTGGTTCACCAATCAAGGGCCCACAGGGGGCATATACAATATGAGCATATTAAAATATAATTGTTACCTTGGAATGAGTGAGTGAGTGAGCGAGTGAGTGATTGTTGTTTAACGTCAATTCAGCAATTTTTCAGCTATAACATGGGAGAGAACAATGAGATGATGATAAAGCCTGCTTTGTACTAGACCAACACGCTTAGTTGGATTTTTATAGTGCTAGCTCACTGAAACAACAGTCCGCTGGCAAGACATGTTGCTCCTCTCTGGACACAATATTCTGATTCCGAGCAAGCAGTCTTTGCTTTTACTCCTTAATGCTGTGTGCTTAGCAGAAAAGCAACAAATACCAATTTTAAAGTCTTTGGTTTGACCCGACCGGGGCTTGAACTCACAATCACTTGAGGCGAGCACCTTAATCATTACACCACCGATGTGGTCCATGTACCTTTGAACAATAGAATGTGTATCTACAGACAGAAAATTTCTTCAGAATCCTAATCTCAACGAGATTATAGATTAAGAATGTGGAACATTTCAACATTGCACAGGTACAAAAAATGTATATCAAGGGATATATATGCAATATGGTTAAAGATAGGCTTTTCTAAGTCTCACTGCAATACTAATCACAGACACAGGTGATTGTAACGAATTATTTTTTATGGCTTGACTGACAGTGACACTGCACTGACACTGACAGCTCTAAACAAAAACAAAAAAAGGATAAAATAATTCGTAACAAGCCCCTGTGTCCTAATACTAGTAATAGACTTCAAAATTGTATTGCCATCAAATTTCTCAATAACTTATCATAAGTAGACTTACAGATTAAATATTAAATGTAGATGTCTTGTGGTTAAATTTGCAGTTGAAAATTGCGTAAACGAAAAAGTTTCACAGCGGGCATGTATTATTCGCGGGGAAGGGCCGACAACTCACTGTACCGACACATCTGTATCACCTTTGTGTTTATTATAATATGTTTAAATAACTTATTTACGACCATGTACCATGAGCAGAGCTGGGCAACGCTACTGACTTCATGGCCTATAATTGTTAAATTTGGAAGAACAGTATGGATTTTTAAATATTTATGAATGCAAATTATAATTCTTTATAAATCTCTATGTCACTGTGCGTTTTTTATTCTCAAAATATCAAAATAGCAACATAGCAAAAAAATCCAAATCTGGACCCTTTCCAAATTGACTATCACGTTTCTTTCCCCTGTACAATGATATACAATGTTGTTTGTTTCTATGCAGAACAGCGCAGTTTTTATTTAACATTCACGTCTTGCTATTTTATCTTGTTGATGACCATCAGGTGTGTGAAACAAACAAATCAAGATTGATCATTCATTAACAATTCTCTTCTCCGAAGTGATATCACATTATTAAATTGAAAATTGTGGCCAAATTGCATAGGGACTTGGCTAGCCTTAGGCTCAGGGCCTTGTCACTATCCACGTAAATATACTATCAATGTATAAACATATACGTCAGTAGGTGGCCATAATTATTTCACTAAGATGGCCACCATCTCGTGGCTTGTGGAATATATGCGATAGGGAAAAATAGGAAATATGTTCTTAAGATTTATTTTACATACCTGTCATCTTCAGTATTTCGTTATGTGACCTTTTGCTACAATTACACTTCGAATTCTCCTTTAAATTGAGTTATACAAGCTCTGAATATAAACTGGAGTTAGTCCAACCCATATATTTTTCACCTCCCTCACAAGAATTTGTTTATTCAAAATGTCACATTTAGAATTCTGCAGTTTGATTTTAATTGTTCTCCACACATTTTCAATTATGTTTAAGTCAGGCGATTGAGATGGCCAATTCAGAAAATTTAATTCACTTTCTCTCTTCCACTGGACAGCTCTGCGAGAGGCATGACATGGAGCATTATCATCTTGAAAGATCGATGTACCCACCGTTCGGAAATATTTTAGCGATTACTGGCCATACATTATCACCAAGAGTCTCTAAATATTTCGTAGTGTTCATATTTCCCTCAATTTCAGTCAATGTACCAACTCCATCAAAGGTAATGCATCCCCAAAACATCACTGCTACACGGGGACCACCCCTCAAACCAACACATTCAGGTCGCCAAATTACGTCAGCCTTTCTCCAAACATGCACTCGCCTGTCGTGACCAACAACTACTTGTGTTTCATCTGAGAATATTACACGTTTCCAATATAATTGAACTGACATGGCAAGCTTACCTCTGCACCAATTTACACGATTTTTTCTGTTTTTAATGACACTGTTAAAGTCTTCCGAACTCGGCGCCTCGTGTAACCATGAAATTTCAATCTGCGGCGAACGGTTCTAGTAGACACAGGCCGTGGTAGTCTTTCATTTACAATGTTTGTCAAATCTCTCAAAGTTTCTCTCCTATTGACTTTCACTGAGCGTAAGATTACACGGTCTCCTCGTTCCGTCACCAACTTTTTCCTTCCGGTTTTAGGCTTATTTTCCACAGAATTCCTCTCATCATATCGCTTTAGAAATTTTGTAATCGTAGAATGATCCATCCCGATTATTTCAGCAATTTTCCTGTGTGCATAGCCTTCTCGTTTCAATCGTAGTATCATTTGTTTCGTCTCTGTTGTCATCTCCTTGTTGTGACGAGCAATTTTTTTTGCAGACTAAAATTTAACGAATGTTGTCAAAATAACGTCACTTCCGTCGAATGACTTTTTTTTAGCTTTTACCCCCAATTATACACTGTCAAAATTTTGGACATTTTAACGACAGTTAATTATATTAAATATGAAAGAGAAATTGGATGTTCCAATAATTGATTTTTAATTGCCGCCATCTTAGTGAAATAATTATGGCCACCTACTCTACATTGATAGTATATTTACGTGGATAGTGACAAGGCCCTGTGGCTTAGGCAGGGGATGTCATAGGGAAAGGGGATTTTTGTACAGGCACTTGTTTCTATCAATGGGGGCCCCTTCCTCTCTCTGTGGATTTTTGGACCAATTTTTGCAGAATGCCAGAAGACAATTTTGCAAGTTGAGTGCTAGACAACAAAATTATATGTTTGTATCTTTTCCTAATCCATTAAGTGAATAAAAATCATATTAAGACCCATAACTGTATATATAAATTAGACCACAGGGATTGGGGGAAAAAGGGAGGTCACACTGACATCAAATTAAATGTTACAATAAATAGGGGACATGTTGCAAGTAAAAGATACCTTGAAATCTGATAAAAATTACAAAGTCATTTCTTTCATATAGTAGCAGTAAATTAACACGTATCCAGAATCCGTACAAGTCCTTGTGTTCGATTCATGGGTACTACTGGTCGAGAGCCAATTATCCGATCGCCTTTTTTTTTTATCAGATTATTTCTATGTAGTCCAATACACCCCTCCAAGCACCTCATAAATTTGAATGTTCCCAATGGACTTGCAAATTGCCGTGGACGGAAATATAAATACTTTTTATGTGCATGCTCGTATCAGGGACCCTTTGTAATGTTAGATTTTTGTCACTAATTCGGGAGGGAAGAGTACCAATTATCGCCATCTTGTTAGATGTGGGAAAAGATATATAAATCAACAGTGAAGTTAAAAGAAATGGCCTTCCCACAAAAAATGAAGGTGTCACCAGCATTTTTCAGTCTTTAGAACACCAATCTGCTATATTTTTCTGTTAATAATAGCAACTGGCATCTTCACTAGGTGTTGCACCAATGCCCTGAGGTCTATATCAAGAGGTATAGTTTCTAATGGGGTTTTACCTGATTTCTTTGGAATTAACCAAGATACAAAGGTAGGATTTTGCTGTCTGCTCTGTCACCATTTATTATTGTCTGTAAAAATGGCCTGAAAATTTCCCTGCACTCACGAGTAACGTGCAAGTTGACGATAATTGGTCCTCAACCAGTATATCTAATTATTATCATATTTTTATAATGGACCTCTATGTATCTTTAGTTAAACACGGCATCCATATAAAAACTACAATGATGTACAATAAAAATGTAGATATAAAATTTAGAGTGTATGACACAGAATAACTTCATCAGGTATACTCAAAGCAGTAAAACTAAATAATATTCATGCTACAGCACGAAATCTTGGTCAATAAACATAGAAGTAGCCATTTTCCACATGTCCTAAATCTTCCACTTACAATTAGTCTACCTACAGGGAGACAGATCTAGAAATCACAAACTTTTCTCAATTCTATTACATTTTAACACCTTTTTGTATGCATGATGTCCTTGGCAGAATTAAGGTGTAAAAATCAGGATCTTTATTATCAAAGTAAAACAAATCATAACCAGACTCCACTGGGATGCATTTAACCAGTTTAACTCCACCACATTTTTGTGCCTGTCCCATGCCAGGACCTAGATTTCTAATGTCATAAAATTATAGCATGGTCTTTTCTGTGTTCAGTGAGTTCAGTGAAGATGAGAGGTGATTGTTTGTTTTGTTGATATTAGTTGAATTGATGACCATCATCATTTAAACTTTCTTTTCATAATTCAGTACAGGCATCAATTTGTTTTTCATTGGACTTAAAATTAACATCAAATCATGTGACCATTTTTTCTGTACAAATAATATTCCAGAATAGTAGTATATTTTTCTATGAAAATGAAATTTATTAAAAAAAAATAATTGTTTTGTTGTTGAGAAGGAAACTGTATATTTGAAAAATAATTGTTTTTTTTTTTTTTGGTTAAAAGATGAATCTGTTAGAAATATCCACAAACTGTGTATATTTGAAAATAATTTATTTATTGGTTAAAAGATGAATCTTTTAGAAATATCCTACTGATCTGCTTTTTAAGAGATTGAAGTATGTACCAAAGTCCATGTTAATTGTTTGATTGGTTGTTTTAGCGTGTTTAATGCCACTTTCAACAATATTTCAGTTATATCGTGGCTGTCCGTTTATTGGTGGAGGAAACCGGAGTAAGCGGAGAAAACTACCGACCTGTCTCAAGTCAGTGAAAACTTTATCTCATAATGTTGTATTGAGTACTCCATGCCATGAACTGATTCAAACTCACAACATTAGTGGTGATAGGCATTGATTGCACAGGTAGTTGTAAATCTAGCTACCACGACAGCCCCTGCTTTCTTTAAGAGATTAAGGTGTGTACCATGACGTTGAATGCTAGAATGATAAGGGACCGACCATTTAACTAGAATGATAAGGGACCGACCATTTAACTTCAAGGGGTGGGCTATGTTTTTTTTCTAAAAAAATATTCTGATTCCCAATGTTGCTGAAAAAAATATTCTGATTTTGATGGAGGAAAAAAAAATCTGATTCAGAGTTTTTGTTATATAACCTAATGTTAAATTCTGGAAAAAAATTTCGTGCTTCGCGCAACAAAAAAAAAAATTCTAANCATGTGTTGTCCTACGCGCAAATAAAAAAAAAATTCTAACTCATGTGTTGTCCTAAAAAAAAATTATGAACGAAACAAAAAACCATAACCCCCCCCCTGCAAGTTAAATGGTCGGTCCCTTATATAATGTTTAAACACAAAATTTCTACAAGCCAAACACGAGTAAACACTAAATGTTTTAAATCGTAGTAATGCCTGTCCTTCTTCGATTTACAGCTTCTGATTAACCTTTTGGTATCTTAGATTTACAGCTTCTGATTAACCTTTTGGTATCTGCATACTTTTATTGGTGGTGTAATGGTTAGCGTCTCGCATAGAGTGCGATAGATTGTGGGTTCAAGCCCAGATCGGGTCAAACCAAAGACTATATTAATAATTGTTTTTTGTTGCTTCTCCACTAAGCACACATGATTGAGGAGAAAGAGCAAAGAATGGTTGGCTCAGAATCAGGATAATGTGTCTGAGTGGCGGTGGATTGTTGTTTCGGTGAGCTAGCACTATAAAAATCCAACTAAGCATGTTGGTCTAGTACAAAGCGGACCTCATTATTATCTCATTAAAAATTAACTTGTTCTCGCCATGATATACAATGTAGCTGAAAAATTGCTTAGTTGGCGATAAGCAACAATCACTCACTCATGCACTCTTGTATCTATACAATTATAACCATTCTGATCTGTACATAACAGTTTCAGTTTATACAGACTGTACTGTATCTACATATTTATATATATAGAGGCTGTTTTGGCAGTGATCGTATGGTAGTTGGATTTACAACTACCTATGCAATCAGTGCCTATCATCACTAACGTTGTGAGTTCAAATTCCACTCATTGTGAGGTGTACGCGATACAACATTAATTTATAAAGTTTGTCAGTGTCTTAGGACAGGTCAGTGAATTTCTTCGGCTACGCCGGTTTTCTTCCACCAATAAAACTGATCGCTATGATATAACTGAAATATTGTTGAAAGTGGAGTATAACACCATAAACCTAAACCTCTCTTTTATATATATATTATTTCTTTTTACGTTTCAGGAGATGCTTGAATGGGTTCCCAGCCATCTAGTTTTTCATCACATAGAGAATTAAAAGGATTTGTTGTTACGAAACAACTAAGTGCCCGACGTAAAATAAAAATTTCAAAAAAATTCTCTGAGTCTGATATTTTGACTCTGATAGATTACAACGACAAAGAACTGTGCCGTAAAGAAAATGAAAAAATCATTCGACCACAATCGGAGAAAATTATAAGTCTGAGTGAAATTACTGATCATTCTGAATCAGAAATAAGTTCCTCGAAGAAAATAAATCCTGATTTTGTATTTTCTTTGAAATCTAAACAAACATTGTCAAATTCAGTTGAAAGTGGCGTTAAACACCATAATCCCCCATCAAAGGTAGAAAATAAAACAAAAGCTTTGCAAATTTACTCTCCTAAGCTTACGTTGCCAAATTCAATAAATGAAATATATGTATACCCACCACAGCTTCATTCTGACACACAGACAATTACAAAATCTGTGATGAATAAGAAACACAACACTGGAGAAAATATGGATGTAAAACTGAAAGCTAAAGATTCAGGAAGTTTTGAACATTTGGACCACTGGGTTCATAAAAATGAACCGTATGTACGGTCGTCTGACATTCATCCATCAGCACAGGAAGAATCTACGTCACAAGGAAAGACAACGGATAAAAAAATTGTTCCCGCACCGAAAAGTAAAAAATCGGTAAAAGAGGAAGACGACGAAGAAATTGATGATGACAACAACGATGATAATGAAGACGATCAAGTATCTGAAAAAGACTTTGAACAAATAAAGGAGAAGAAAATGGAAAAAATCAGGAAAGCCATGGCAGCAATTAAAATATCTCACCATGATCGTACACCACAGGGGTATTTCACAGACAGTTTTAGAGACGATGTTTTAACTGTTTTCAACTCGTATTTCGCATTTAAAAAATGTACATTACAAATGAGAAATGATTTCAAAATACAAATAGCAAAAGAATGCTCTGAGCATGACACTTATAGCATTTTTTGTAATTTGATAAAGAGTATATTGCTCAAAGGTTACAGAAATACAGAGGGAAAACCTGTCGCTGCATTGTACCGACCTCTAAATAAGATGATTTTCCACATTCAAAATATGACAGACACCTATCTACCAGCTTGTAAAGAAGTCTTAGAACATACAGATTATGTGGAAACATTGATAAACAAAGTTCTTGAATGGTCAGGACCTCATTTGAATAAAGAAATTAAGGTAAGTCAAAATAATGTCTGCAAAAAATATGACATTTTATTTACAGCATTTTCTCAGTCCTTAATACATGTATAGTTAAACCTGTACATGAGGTCACCTCTATTGAGCAGTCACCTTCTTTTTGACCTGTCATAGAAATTTTCATATAATTGAACATCTTTTAAAGGGATGTTAAAGCTCGTTTTAACATATATTTTTTTAACTCGTGATGAAGGTTGTTTCTTTTCAATTTAATTATAAAAACAATCCAAAAATACTTTGCACGCCCATATATAATCCCTAATATCGTTAAAATATCTCTTAAAAGGGTAGAAATTAATTTTTGTCCAGGAAGCAAAAATTAAATTCAAGGCAAAGACTGCAAGATATGACAGAATTATCAACGAATTATGTCACTTTTACAAAGTTTCATTGATAAAAACCGGGTTAATGTTTCATAAATATCATTTATTGAATCAATTGCAAGTTTTCATGAGATACAAAAAATTACCAAAATGAGCTTTAATATCACTTTTAAGAGGTCACCTGTCTTATAAGACCACTTTTTCTTTGTCCAAAAGGTGACCTCTTAATACAGGTTTGACTACATATATATAAGGGGAGATAAATGTGTGAGTTTTAAAGTGTACGTGATAGATACTGATATGATGGCCATGTTAAATTATCTCCCTTTTTGCAGGATGTAAACAACACATTTATGAATTGCTTTATGTTCATTATTCTGAAAAAATGTATGTATGTATATTCTATTGTATTTAGAAATAATACAGACATATGTACATTTCAAATTAAATAAGTAATATTTATACCATGGTTTTCCGAGTTAAACGAGTCAAACAATCGATCGTGAAGCATGAGATTGTTTAACAGTTTAACGAGGAGGGTGTGGTATATATGATTTGTAACATGAATTGACAGGTATCAATTTTAGAAAACCAGTAATATGCCATCAATAATTGAATCCCTTACATGAAGTTGGAAAAAGAAGGATTTTTTTTAATTTCTTTATTGTCTTATTCTGCCTATTATCAAATATAACCTCGGTTATTTGATCCATCCAAATAATACTTTTGTATATCGGGTACAGTGTTATAGTCCAATTGATTGAATGCACCAGGCCAGACCATAAAAGTTTTACATACATGTATAAATGCCAATATAAAGTACAACCTCATCTTCTCAATGTNAATTTTATATTCACATCAATATATCAACAATACAACCTGTATAAAGTTATAAAAAAAGAGATCAAACAACCACAAAAAAATCATGCATCAGTGATTTTACATTCTACAAGGAATGGAAGTTATTTAAGGATTCATTGATCTCAATTTGTTTTCTGGTTCATGAAGAAAAAAACTCAAAAATGTGGTACACACTGTGTAATCCTTATAAATTAATTCCTAATTAATTTTTTTCTTGTCCTAAAAATATTTTGATGGATAATAATTGCTTAAAAAGAATTAAAATTAAAAAATTTCCCAATTGAGACCCCCAACATGTGACTTCCGGTTAAATTTTTTATCTATGACATGATGGATAAAAAATTCTAACCAATCAAATTCAAGCATTTGCTACAAATTTATTTATTATCAACCAACTAGCATGATATTAACATAATATCACTGTTTTTTATTCTTTTTTTATATTTTTATTTATGATTTTTTAGATATCATTGTGTATAAATTAAAGATCAAAGGGAAAATGAACAAATTATCGATAATTTTATAATAATTCCTTTTTTATTTGCATATTCATGGTCTTTGCATTTTATTGTATTGTAACTTTTGACACTCTTTCTTGGTACATGTCTTTAAGACTTAAGGGATGTCGTGGTCGTGATCGTATGGTAGTTGGATTTACAACTACCCATGCAATCAGTGCCTATCACAACTAGTGAGTTCGAATTCCACTAATGGTGAGTTGTACTCGATACAACTTTATGTGATAAAGTTTGTCAGTGACTTGCGACAGGTGGGTGGTTTTCTCTGGATACTCCGGTTTTGTCCACCAATAAAATTGATCGCCACAGTATCATTGAAATATTGTTGAAAGTGGTGTCAGTTTAACACCATAAACCAAACTAAACCTACATGTCCAGTCCTCGAAATGAAAATGTCTTGGTCCGAATCATATTCTTGTATTTATTTTTATTTAATTCTAGAAATGAAAACTGAAAAATTTATTGTTGGAACAAAGTTTTTCTGGTCTTTTGGCCAGAGGACCAGTGCTCATCCTGAGGACTGCGTGTTTTGGCCAGAGGACCAGTGCTCATTGTGAGGACTGCATGTTTTTAATGGATACATTTTCTATTGCAGGAGAATGACAACATCTTATTAAGAGGAATGATAGGTACACTTCATAATATAGGCCAGGATGAGGAAAATGTCCCCAAACTGAGAAAATTGAATTTGATAGAAGCTCTAAAGCCATATCTTGAATCCCACTCTGAAATGTTACGACTGGGTAGCTTGGCAACTTTAGCAGACATTCTTAATGAGGAGGAAAGTGAAATATTGAAGAGTAACAGCAAGGTTATAACATTTATTGTCAAATGTTTGAAAGGTGCTATGAAAAACAAGATGAGAAGATCAAATGGTTGGTCTGTCCGAGAAATAACTAGGAGTAAGTAATTTATGGAGGAAAAACTATTTCAGTGAAATCCAGTGATGATTTTTTTCCCCAATTATTAAACTGATTTCAGATATTTTCGTCTGACAAAAATATTCCAAAAGGTTACAGGACACTGTCAGAACAGTTAAAAAAGGGACCTTTTGAAAGGGGGTGTAGATGGCTTCAATTATTATCCCCTTGCCAACGAAGTTGCGAAGGGATATAGTAACGCTACCTTCCATCCGTCCTTCCGTAACATCCTTGTGAACACTCTAGAATCAACATGACCTTCAATGGATTTTGACCAAACTTGGTACATATTTAGTCCTTAAGAGCATCTGGAACATTATTGATTTTCAAGGTCAAAGGTCAAG
Source organism: Gigantidas platifrons (assembly GCA_002080005.1). Taxonomy (NCBI): domain Eukaryota; kingdom Metazoa; phylum Mollusca; class Bivalvia; order Mytilida; family Modiolidae; genus Gigantidas; species Gigantidas platifrons. Next base: position 150,267 of record MJUT01006572.1, on the reverse strand, counting down.
GTCACTGGGTCAAATTTTTAGGCGAGGGTATATGCCACGCTTTGCATTGCCCTTGTTTTCATTGATTTTTAATTACAGGCAAACTTGCCCATGGGGTCACCTGTATTTAAAGGTCATGCTTTTCTTGTCCTGCCATAGAAAATGTCATATGGATCTAACCTCTTTTAAAAGGTCACCTGTCTTATAAGGCCACTTTTCCTTTATCCCAATGGTGACCTCTTAATACAGGTTTGACTGTATTATATTTTCTATGCAGAATCATCCGTGGAAATCTGTCTAAACCAAACTCTGGATAAAACGGAATCCTGTATAAACAGAACTGTAAATAAAGTCCCAATGTGATGAATTTTGGTTGATTTAACCTGTATAACCAGAACACCTGTCTATTCTGAACACAAAGGTTGGTACCGAGGAGATTCAGTGTAGACATGTTTCACTATATTAAGATCATTTTATTCACCTTTAAGGCCAAAAATAAAAGCTTTTTTTTTTCTTTTTTTTTAATAAAGTTTTGGCCTCTTTTTCAAAAGTTTTGTTTTGGCCTTTTTAAAAAAAAATTAAATTTGTGTTTTAACTCGTGGGTATCACTGTAATGTTGTATTGAGTTGGTACAGTTGGGTTACAGCAAATGGAAAAAAAATATTAATGGACTCATCAAAAAGTACCCTGTTTTCACCATGATATAGATGAAAAATTACTCGCCTTACTTGAAATAATAATCACTCGCTCAATAAATTTTCTGTGTTACATGCATTTTTCATTTGTAATTTATATGTTACTGAAGTGAAGCTTTCGTTATCAACAAAGACCCGCATCGGTGGTGTAATGGTTAGCGTGTCCGCCTCGATTATGATAGATCGTGGTTTCGAGTCAAAGCAAAGAATGACTATGAAATTAGTATTTGTTGCTTCTCTGCTAAGCACAGAACATTAAGGAAAAAGAGCAAAGACTGGTTGGTTTGGAATCAGGATAATGTGTCCGTCTGTTGTTTCAGTGAGCTAGCACTATAAAAATTTAACTAAGCATGTTGGTCTAGCACAAGGTGGACCTCATCATCATTGCGGTGAAAATTTACTTACTTCTCGCCATGATGTAGCTGAAAAATTACTGAGTTGGGTTTAAACAACAATCACTCAATCGCTCACTCTTTATCAATCAAGAAATTGAATTTTTTTTTAAATGAATTTTGATATTTTTCAGCAATCCGTATGGTAGCAATCAATGACAATAACAAAAGAACAGTTTTTACACATGGAGCAGTTCCGTTATTAATACAACTAGCTGATGAGTATAAATGTGTGGAGGAGCAGAGAGGTAGGTGTATATCTATTACATGTACTAGTGTTTTGAGAAACATAAATGCTCATTATTCTTTATTATCTCTCTTTACCAGTTTCCATTAAGTCCAGATTATTTGAGTGTCAAATGTTCTTAAGATAATTATTTGATGGCTTCAGTATTATTGTTTTTTAGCACAACCAACCAAAGATATCTTGTGTTCTACGCTTGCCAGACAGAAAACTGTTAGTAAAAGTAAGGGGTTAGGGTTATGGTGTTTAACACCACTTTCAATAATATTTCAGTTATATCGTGGCGGTCAGTTTTATTGGTGGAGGAAAATGGAGAAGATCACAGACCTTCCGCAAGCCGCTGACAAACTTGATCAAATAGTGTTGTATTGAGTACACCTTGCCATGAGCAGCATTCGAACTTAAAACTTTAGTGTTGACATGCACTGATTGCATAGTTAGTTGTAAATATCACGACAACAATGACCCCCACTGTTGAAAGTGACATCATACTGATATCTATTGATAATAATTCAACAACAAAACTTTTCAAGGACATATTATATCGAGACATATCACCTAGTTCAGTGAGGTAATATACTAAAAAATGATTAAGAAATGTTCTTCGATGATTTATAAACTCTCTTTTTGATGTTAAATACACGTGATAATTTCCGTTATTAAGCAACAAGCATACTATAAGCATATTATGGTTGATCTCTATGTGTAATAACATGACGTCACTGATGTCATCTTGACAAATCCTAGATAAATATACTATCATTGAAATGACATGACGTCACTGATCTTGACAAATTCTAGATAAATATACTATCATTGTAATAACATGACGTCACTGATGTCATCTTGACAAATCCTAGATAAATATACTATCATTGAAATAACATGACGTCACTGATCTTGACAAATCCTAGATAAATATCCTATCATTGTAATAACATGACGTCACTGATGTCATCTTGGCAAATCCTAGATAAATATACTATCATTGAAATAACATGACGTCACTGATGTCATCTTGACAAATCCTAGATAAATATACTATCATTGTAATAACATGACGTCACTGATGTGATCTTGACAAATCCTAGATAAATATACTATCATTGAAATAACATGACGTCACTGATCTTGACAAATCCTAGATAAATATACTATCATTGTAATAACATGACGTCACTGATGTCATCTTGACAAATTCTAGATAAATATACTATCATTATAATAACATGATGTCACTGATGTCATCTTGACAAATCCTAGATAAATATACTATCATTGTAATAACACGACGTCACTGATGTCATTTTGACAAATCCTAGATAAATATACTATCATTGTAATAACATGACGTCACTGATGTCATCTTGACAAATCCTAGATAAATATACTATCACTGTAATAACATGACGTCACTGATGTCATCTTGACAAATCCTAGATAACATGACGTCACTGATGTCATCTTGACAAATCCTAGATAAATATACTATCATTGAAATAACATGACGTCACTGATGTCATCTTGATAAATCCTAGATAAATATATTATCATTGAAATAGCATGACGTCACTGATGTCATCTTGATAAATCCTAGATAAATATACTATCACTGACTTCTCATCACATCTTGGACTGTGACTTTGATGTGAAATTGCTCTGAGAAATCTTTTCTTGCAAAACAAACCAACGGTAATATATATATGGTAAGACTCAGATCGACGTCTAGTTTCTAATCGACTTCCAATCCTCAAATCTATGTCTGATTTCTACGTCACAGACATCTGTAACTCAGATGTGCTTTTTTCAAATTCTCAAATTGGCGTCCAATTTTCAAATCTAGGGCCATTTCTCACTTTTTCAAATCGACGTTACTGAAGTACTCTCCAACCCTAGCAAATAAATCGTCCATAGATCTGGGAATTTGGAAAGGACGCCGTTTTGAGAATACCCTTAAATCGGAACGTGCTTTGAGATAATGATGTCAGTGGATGCTGATTTGAGGAGTGGACGCTGATTTGAGTATGGACGCTGATCTGAGTCTATCATATTTACATATTGTTATTTTACAGAGGCTGTGGGTGCATTATGGACATTGTCATTTGATAAACAAAATCAGGAGGAGATAATCAATGATACAGATTGTAAAGTCATTGAAACGTTTGTAAAACATAGTAAAGCAGATGATGAAGTAGTGAAGAAGATTTGTAGTAAGGCTCTATGGACCATGAGAAATCGCTTGAAAGACTCACAACATTACAAAGCAATTGGTAAGTGAAAATATATTTTTTTTAAATCAAATATTTACAAGCTGCTGTAAATTGACAAAAATCATATAAGAAAGAATCAAGTAAGGAAAGTTTGAAGATAACAAAGGGGTAACAAAAGGGTAATCAATAGCCATAAATTGAAGAAGGACAGAATCTGGAGGTGATCTGGGAGCAGATGCTGACCTATATTCGGACACCAGTAGTGCAACAGGGGAGAGTATTCAGTCATCTCGTTATTCCTCTGATAGTAGGCAGTCAGCTTACAGTAAAACATCAGGGTAAGTTATATTATTCAGTCAACACCAAAAGAAAAAGGATAAAAAAACAAACAACGATCTGCAAAACACTACATAACAAAATAAAGGGTGAACTCAGGTGCTCCGGAATGGTAAACAGATCCTGCTCCACATAGGGCACCGGCCATGTTGCTCTTCGTACAAACCCAGTGATAAGTCATGAATACTTTTAGCATCAAATACAATACTGTAAATTAAGTGTTACTGGTAGCTGTACCCAAATAAATTTGGTCTAAAATTGAAATAAAATAAAAAATATGAATAACTATAGTCAAATTTTTTTCAAGATTCACCTTGAAATAACAGTTATCTTCTGTAAACGACCATTTTAAAACTCTCCAGACAGGATGTATGTGTTATTTTAACTCAATTTAATTTAAACTCTGTCACCTTAGTAAGTCTATTAACTTGTCATGATAGAACTCAATACATGATTGTACCTATTAAGTTATGGAACAATTAACTAATTAATAATTTTTCCCAATAAATTACCTGCAAGTGATAGTAATGTGCAAATCATATGAGTTTCATAAATTTTGCTCTCAGAAATCACCTGTTTGATTTATACTTTGTAGGAATGTTTATTACCGGGTACATAGCCCTCAAAAAAGTTTTTTGGTGATCGAAATCCAAGATGGCTGCCAAGGTGCTGCATGACAAATTTTACATAGGACGCAATGCTTGTTTTCATTATAAAAAAAAGTAACGAATATAGCACATAGATGAATTTACTTCATTGTTCAGTTACGAGTGATTTATTTTTTATATTCAAAATGCAGAAGTAGTCATATTGTTCATTTCATAAATTTTACATTTTTGTTTACGCTAATAAGAAGTTTTAAAGAGGAGTTTGTTTTTCGTTGTCGGATGATTAATAATAATTTTGATTGTAACGACATTGCTACTATGACGTCATGTAATGATATAGACTACATGTATTTTATTTTACTGAGTGCAGTTTTTCTTTCACTTAGAAATCACAGTATAACACTGGTACAAAAAATGTATTTATGTTTTGAATAAGATTTTAATAAACCATTTATGCTGAGAGTTTCCATGAGATGTGTGTGCAGATCTAGAGGTGGCAGTTATTGTTTGTAGGCTGTGTTTGATCCTTTAGTATGATTTATATATTTTAATACTGCACCTTTTTTAAAGGAGAACAATACTGTTTACCACCAACACCACGTAAAGATGCACACGACACACATGTAATGCTCAGTTACAACTGGGGACATCAACCAATCGTTAAACAGATATGTAGTAACCTATGCAATAATGGAATCAAAGTATGGATGGATGTTGATGATATGCAGGGATCGACACTCCAGGCTATGGCTAGTGCTGTAGAGAAGGCTGACATTGTATTGGTCTGCTACTCACAGAAATATAAAAACAGTGATAATTGTAGAGCAGGTATGTTGTAGTTAAATTCAGTGTGGCTGGGTCTGTGGGTTATGGTGTTTTTGGTCTGCCACTCTCAGAAATATAAAAACAGTGATAATTGTTTTCACGGGTACCTACTTTTCGCTTTATTCGCAAAAGCCATCGATTTTTTTTATGTTAAGATCGTTTGTCCAGCGATTTTTCAATCTGTTTTAGATATTCTAATATGGTATAATGCTCAATCTGCTAAAATTTGATTTTGGTTAAAACTTCATATTGTGAAAATTAAATACTGCTAAAGAAATTCCAGCAATTTGGGGGATAATTAAGAAATTTAGCTCCCGCGAAAGAAAACCCCCACTTATACAGTATTTATAGTATAACTTCTCTTGCATTCTAAATATCAAAAATGAGTCGTGAGTACCCGAACAACACCATTATTCACGAATGCATGTTAATGCATGAGTGAATTACTATGATTGTTAGGTTATGAGTGATTTATTTTCGATATTCAGAATGCAAGAAAAGTTATACTATTTATTACATAAATTTTACATTTTTATTTGTGTTTTAATAAGACACTTAAAAAAAGGAACTTGTTTGTCATTTTCTGATGCTCAATGATATTTTCGATTGTGATTTCATTGGTACTGTGACGTCACTTTCAAATAAAATATTTTTATTTCACTAGGTGAAATATTATACAATTACTGTCTTCTGATGAGGTAAATGTGTGGATTTATTGACTTTTGAAAAAAAATTATATTCACTGAGCTCAAAGTGCGAAGTTAATATCAATTTTTTTTTTCAAAAGTCAATTATTCCACACATTTACTGAATCAAAAGACAGTAGTTTTATTCTATATTTTGAATAAAAAGATGTGTTCAATACCTCAGATTTAATATTCACTGGCAGTAAATTTCACATGTAACTTTTTTTTAGAACAGGGAATTCTATCAGAAATGTTCTATTTTAAATTACTTAAAAAGAGGAACAAGTAACATTTACTGCCAGTGAATATTAAATCTGAGGCATTGAATACATTTTTTTATTTCAAAAAATGACTTTTCGTTAAAATCTATTATAATATAATTTACTTATATAGACTACCAGTTTTTATTCACTTGGAAATCTCGGTATTTCATGGCCTTCTATGTAATAAATTAATTTATTTTTGTGTGTTGTCTAACTTTTGCTCTTATCACAGGTGCAAATATGTGGAAAATGTAACCTATAGATGCAAAAACTGAATGCCATCTTATCATTAGCAAATTGTTAAGCTACCTGTGTGAGAAATTAATTATTTTGGATGATAGACAATGGGGCTATGAAGAAAAAAAATTACCATAGCTCTACTGAAGTCTTCATAGACTGACATATTTGAGGCACACTGAACGTGTGGAACCTGAGTGGTTTTTTTTCAAGTTATGATGTTTAAACTGGTGAATTTTCTACTCATAAATATATTTTTGCCTAAAATCTCCAGAAGTCTAAGGTTTCAGGAATTAATTGTTATTGCCAAAAATATCTTAGACAATCAGGCTAACGTTAATGGCAACTTCATAGACTGTGACCTTTTATGATAGCCTCAGGCTGTCGATCTACCATTAATTTTGCACACTGTAATAAATACCCATTTCAACGATCTTCTCCACAACCTTACTGACCTAATGTGATTTTGTTCAGATGTCATCAGTTCCTATTAATAGAAGAATTTCCTGTAAGACTAGTTGACTTAATAACAACAAAGATATTCTGCTGCATCTAAGTGGAAAACCCTCCCCACATAAATAAAGAAAAATAGATATGAAATACAGGTGTGAAATCAATCACCTGCTCAATATAAATTGGTTAGGTTAAGTATAGAATACAGAAATATACTCTTGGTGTCCATAGCAGTTAAATATAGAATACAGACATGCACTCTTGGTGTCCATAGCAGTTAATTATAGAATACAGAAATATACTCTTGGTGTCCATAGCAGTTAATTATAGAATACAGAAATATACTCTTGGTGACCATAGCAGTTAAATATAGAATACAGACATGTACTCTTGGTGTCCATAGCAGTTACATATAGAATACAGAAATGTACTCTTGGTGTCCATAGCAGTTA
>MJUT01006572.1:125362-138693 GCA_002080005.1 Gigantidas platifrons | reverse complement strand
AGGACAGACAATATAATGACCAAAAGAAAGGACAGACAATATAATGACCAAAAGAAAAAGAAGAAAAGGACAGAAAATATAATGACCAAAAGAAAAAGAAGAAAATGACAGACAATATAATGGCCAAAAGAAAAAGAAGAAAAGGACAGACAATATAATGACCAAAAGAAAAAGAACAAAAGGACAGACAATATAATGACCAAAAGAAAAAGAAGAAAAGGAAAGACAATATAATGACCCAAAGACAAAGAAGAAAAGGACAGACAATATAATGACCAAAAGAAAAAGAAGAAAAGGACAAACAATATAATGACCAAAAGACAAAGAAGAAAAGGACAGACAATATAATGACCAAAAGAAAAAGAAGAAAAGGACAGACAATATAATGACCAAAAGACAGGACAGACAATATAATGACCAAAAGAAAAAGAAGAAAAGGACAGACAATATAATGACCAAAAGAAAAAGAAGAAAAGGACAGACAATATAATGACCAAAAGAAAGGACAGACAATATAATGACCAAAAGACAGGACAGACAATATAATGACCAAAAGACAGGACAGACAATATAATGACCAAAAGACAGGACAGACAATATAATGACCAAAAGACAGGACAGACAATATAATGACCAAAAGAAAGGACAGACAATATAATGACCAAAAGACAGGACAGACAATATAATGACCAAAAGAAAGGACAGACAATATAATGACCAAAAGAAAGGACAGACAATATAATGACCAAAAGAAAAAGAACAAAGGGACAAACAACGATCTACAAAACATTACACAGAAAACTAAAGATCAAGCAACACAAACCCCACTAAAAACCGAGGGTGAACTCAGGTGCTCCGGAAGGGTTAGCAGTTCAACCTTTCATTTGTGTCGTTGTTTTAAGATTATATTACAGTAAAACCTGTCTAAGCTGAACCCCTATGGGACTGAAGAATTTGTTCAGTTTAGGCAGGTGTTTGGTTTACACAGGTTCAAATTACATAGACATTTAGTAGATGGGACTGTAAAATCTGTCTGGTTTAGGCAGGTTTTTGGTTTACTCAGGGTTCGACACTGTAAAGTCTGTATGGTTTAGACAGGTGTTTGGTTTACACAGGTTCAAATTACATAGACATTTAGTAGATGGGACTGTAAAGTCTGTCTGGTTTAGGCAGGTTTTTGGTTTACTCTGTGTCAGGGTTCAGTAGATGGGACTGTAAAGTCTGTATGGTTTAGACAGGTTTTCGGTTTACTCAGGGTTCAGTTTAGACAGATTTCACTTGATCATGAAATCTGTTTTTCTATTACAGAGGCAGAATATGCTTTCCAGTTGAAGAAGAGAATAATTCCACTGAAGATGGAGAGCGGATACAAGGCAGATGGGTGGTTAGGGTTCATCATTGGAGCCAGACTCTTCTTTGACTTTGGTGGAAAATATCCATTTGAAAACAAAATCAAAGATTTGATTAAAGAAGTTCAAGTTCAGTTGAATAAATTGAAAGGTCATACAACTGAAGTGGCAAATGCAGAGGTCAAAGTTCAGATGGCAGTAAGTTCTGAAGATTATTCTTTAGCAATCATACAAAATCTGTTGTATATATGCACTCCACTGAAATTGTTTAAAGAAAATATAATGAGTCTTGTTAGGCTGTGATTTACATTGCCTATGTCATTGTTAGGCTGTGATTTACATTGCCTATGTCATTGTTAGGCTGAGATTTACATCACCTATGTCATTGTTAGGCTGTGATTTACATTGCCTATGTCATTGTTAGGCTGTGATTTACATTGCCTATGTCATTGTTAGGCTGAGATTTACATCGCCTATGTCATTGTTAGGCTGAGATTTACATCGTCTATGTCATTGTCCCAATAGGTTTTCTTCTATAATCTGTGATGACTGTACATACATAGTCTGTGGAATTGGCCTATCACAACTAAAGCTGTGAGTTATGTTTCCTGCTAGTGCCAAATAATATAATATAATGATTCTTCATGATGTGATAAAGTTTGTCAGTGATTTGTGACAGGTTGATGATTTTCTCCAGGTACTTTCAATTTGTTTCCTCTACCAATAAAACTGACGACAACGATATAACTAGAATATTGTTGAATGTAGCATTTTACACCAATAACTATAATAGAATTATGTGAAAAATTAATATAAAGAATTGTAGAATGTGGTATTAGAAAAACAACCTTACAACAGATATATTGATGTGTTTGTTGATTAAGTATGAGTAAGGTCAATGAAATACACAGTGTGTGATGGCTATACTTGATGAAATAATATATAAGGTCACTTACTTAATGGAAAAACATGAATGGGAACATCTGTAGAAAATATTGGAAGCTACAAGAGGGTAAATCTGTCATTTGGCCATTTCTCATCTTCATTTTAAGAAATATTGAAGGCTACAAGCGGGAAAATCTGTCATTTCCCATTTCTCAGCTTTATTTTAGGAGTAATTTCTCAACCTTTACCAAAATTAAAGGCTCTGGTGCCTCAATGAGTTAGGTAGTTTGATTACCTAACAACTCATACAAGTCTATCACCAATACGACGTGGGTTCGCGCCCGACTTCGTAAATTACAAAAAAGGGTGTACTTGACTCGCAGCCATAAGTGATAAAGTTTACCAGTTGCTTGCCCATGGTCGGTGGTTCTCTCCGGGTACTTCTTCCACCACTAAAACTGGTTGCCATGATATAGCTGAGATATTGCTGAAAGTGACGTTAAACACAATAAATCAATCAAATCAACCAAAATTATAAATTTTCTGTGTTTCCTAGCACCCTGAATTTGGTACATGTTATTCCAGGGAATATATTCACCAAAAATATGTCTCAGATTTCTCATATTTTATTTTATTTAAAAAAATAAATATGGCTCTTTGAATCTATATTTTTGTACTGAGGTCAAAGTAGGCAGGACTCCAACATTAAAGAAAATATACGTTGGTTGGTTGGTTTATGGTGTTTAATGCCACTTTCAACAATATTTCAGTTATATCGTGGTGGTCAGTTTTATTGGTGGAGGAAACCGCACGACCCAGAGAAAACCACCGACCTGCTGCAAGCCACTGACAAACTTTATCACATAATGTTTTATCGAGTACACCTCGCCTGAGTGGGATTCAAATCCACATCTTCAGTGGTGATAGGCACTGATGGCATAGGTAGTTATAAATCCAACAACTATGCAATCACGACCGTGACGGCCCCTAAACAATAGATGTAGGTAACCATGGTGACTGTATCATAACTAATGTTTGTCAGTTTAATTCCTTTCTGATAGCATGTAAGATCCAACAGAAATATGTTTTTATACCCCCGCTCGACGAGAGTCGGGGGTATATAGGGATCCTCATGTCCGTTCGTTCGTCCGTCTGTCCGTCACACTTTTGGTTTCCGGATAATAATTAAAGTACCGCTCAACCAAATCTTTTCAAACTTTAACACAATGCTGTGGATCATTAAATACAGGTTAAGTTCGATTACGGTGTATTTCACATTTACCATTCCTGAGTTATGGTCCTTTTTCCCTTAGAAAATAGGGACTTTTTAGGTTTCCGGATGATATTGAAGGTATGACTCAACCAAATCTTTTCAAACTTTAACACAATTCTGTGGACCATTAAATACAGATTAAGTTCGATTATAGCGAAATTGACATTTACTGTTCATGAATTATGACCTTTTTTCTCTTAGAAGATAGGGACTTTAAAGGTTTCTGGATGAAAATTTGGAATGTGGGGGTATCTGTGATCACCAGATCAACTTTCTATAGTTAGAACATCTTCTCCAACTAGTGAACCACTTCAAAGGAAAATTGAGAGGAATATTCATATGATCGTCCTACAGAAAATGTATTCCTAGATTGATCAAATATTCAAGGTGGCCGACATTGAAATATATTGTTTATTGTTTAATATAGAACCTTATATATAGTTAGAAACTAGGAAATTGACAGAATTCAAATTATACATACAATGCAAAAAGTATTCTGTCACTGTAATTTTTTACCACATATTTCATATAAAACCACATTTTATCAAAGCATTATTCCAGAGTCAATTCTTGTTCGATTTTGATGATTTTTTTTTAATCAAACTACCATATGATCATGACCATGACAGCCTTTGATGAGTATGATGTTGGTGATTGAGTATGAGTTTATTTATTGAGTATGAGTTTATTTATTGAGTATGATGTTGGTGATTGAGTATGAATTTATTTATTGAGTATGATGTTGGTGATTGAGTATGAGTTTATTTATTGAGTATGATTGATGATGATTTTTGGTGTTTAACGCCACTTTCAACAATATTTCAGCTATATCATGGCGACCAGTTTTAGTGGTGGAGGAAGCCGGAGTACCCGGAGAGAACCACCGACCATGGGCAAGCAACTGGTAAACTTTATCACTTGCGGTTGCGAGTCGAGTGCACCCTTTTTTGTAATTTACAAAGCCGGATGCGAACCCACGCCGTATTGGTGATAGGCTTGTATGAGTTGTTAGATCCAGNGACCTAACTCATTGAGCCACCCGGGTCCCTTTTATTGAGTATGAGTTTATTTATTGAGTATGATGTTGGTGATTGAGTATGAGTTTATTTATTGAGTATGATTTTGGTCAATGATTTAATAATGATATATAATGCTTTACAGCCTGTAGCACAGAGTATGCCACCACCACCAGTTACACAGGCTGCTAAAGAAGCTCAGAATTTAGAAAACGTTAAAAAATGGACTCCTGAACATGTCGCAAAGTGGCTTGATAAAAATCAGTTGTCCAGGTATGTTTATATATTGTGATCAGTTGAATGTCGTACTAATTTTGATCTCATCTGAACTAACGACTCATGAAAGGTCTGGTCATCATTTTGCATCCGTATGTCATCTTCGTCCGTAAATGTTTACATTTTAATCCGTCCTTTTTCGTCTTCTACATTTGTTTTATTGAGGGTTCTTGTTTTATTTATGTACCATACACTTTAGGTAAAATTTGATCTGCTCGTTTAATTTTCTTAATTTTTTGGCAGTGTGTTTGAATATATCCACTGTAATAAATATCAAAATTTTAACAAATTCCAACCAACAGACGCAGAGCTATAAATTCAATAGCCACATAGCAGCTTTTCTCTCTGTGGTTTTGATCACCGAGATGCTTGAAATCTGTATACAAACATCATATGATCAAAACGTTCAACTGATTTTAAAGAGTTATCTCCCTGTAGTGTTAGGTATCACCTTAATATAAGCGTTACGCTTGTTTTTGAATCCTATGAAAAAAGGTTTATATGTTAATTATCAATAAAATATGCTTAAATCAAAGGAATCTTTTCAGAAATCTCTTTTGTGATTGAATGGTTACCATAGTAATGATGTGAATATAATTCTGTTTATGACATACAAGTTTTGTTTATCATGGGTAATTTTCTAATTGAATTTTATTTACCATACACAGTTGTTGACTGGTGATGAGGGACATCTGCAGAAGTACAGGAAACCAGTCTAAATCAAATAGGGAACCATTAACTTTGTTTAGAATTGACAAATGTTATGATTGTGTAGAGCAGTCCTCAAGATGAGCACCATTCCTCTTGCCTAAGACCAGTAAAGCTTTGTTTAGACCAGTAAATTTAATCAGGTTTTATTTAGAACTACAGTGGAACTTGTGCGATCAGACACCTGAGTTTTCCGACATCCTGTAACATCTGACAAAAATATATGGTCCCAAACTATTCCTGTTAACCAAAATAAAACCTGAATATTCCGACATCCTGTACAATCTGACACATTTCCTTGGTCCCTTGATGTGTCGGATTAGACAGGTTCCACTGTATATAAAAATAAATTCAAGAATTTGATTTGGACCAGTAAATTAAAATTTTCATTTCGAGGACTGATAATGATATCATAAGTTTGAACTAAAGTTATTGTTAGGTTTGAATAAGTTTTGTTGTGTTCCATATGTGAGAACAGTTTCCATTTTATAAATGTGTTTTACACTTGGGTATTAAATGTTTGTTGATACAATCCATTTATTGTCCCCCGACGCTTCGTCAAAGGGGACTATAGAAATGGGTGTCGTCCGTCCGTGTGCTTTTTGGTTTCCAGATGATAACTTGTGAATGAAAAGTCAGATTGAAGCTAGGTTTGGTATGTAAGTGTATCTTATGAATATCTAGGTCAAGTTCGATAATGACAATTTTTCGACTATTTTTACTAGAGTTGTGCCCCTTTTTATACCTCAAAATTGCTAAATATTTGGTTTCCAGATGATAACTGGGGAACAAATAGTCAGATTGAAACTAGGTTTGGTATGTAAGTGTATCTCATGAATATCTAGGTCAAATTCGATAGCGATCATTTTTCGACAAATCTTGCCAGAGTTACTCCCCTTTTTTTTACTTCAAAATGGTCCTTGGATGGTCCCCTTTCAGAATTATGAGTGATACAGGCTCCCCTGACCCTCTAGTTTACAGTAGTTTCAAAATTGAATCTTACGATGTAACCTTGGCGTCGGGGGACTAGTGGCCAACGGCCTTTTATTTTCAATGACAAAATATTTTTCTTTATTACACAGTGATATATTGGGAAGATTGAGTGGAATAGAAGTGGCCTTTCTTCATATTTTAGTACAAGAGGTAAGAAATTGTTTTAGTTTGTCTTGATATGGGTTAGGGTTAGGGTTATGGTGTTTAATGCCACTTTCAACAATATTTTAGTTATATCGTGGTGGTCGGTTTTTATTGGTGGAGGAAACCGGAGTATCACGAGAAAACCACCGACCTGTTGCAAACTGTATCGCATAATGTTGTATCAAGTACCCCGTGCCATGAGTGGGATTTGAACTCACAAATGTAGTGGTGATAGACACCGATTGCACACAGATACTGTTGTAAATCCAACTACCATACGATCACGACAGTGACGGCCCCTTCTAAGAAAAGAGGAAATCCACTTAGCAGAGTAAAATTGTTCATATCAGAACTACCTAGGTCTCATTAAGACAGCAGGCTCCTTCATCAATTTTAAAACATCAAAAATGTTTATATTGAATACGGGCACAATGTTGTCTGGTTTTTCAGCACAATTTTGTTAAACATCAGGGGTCTGTTGTTGAATCATATGATTATCCCTAATTACATGATTAGTTCCTAATCACATAATTAGCTAGTTCAATGAATAAAGATGACTAGTTAATACATTGATTAAAAAGAGTTCAGGAACAAAATTTAATCATTGCATTAGCTAAGTATGGGATTGAGGAACTAATTATGTAATTAGGGCTAATCATCTGGTTAGTTTAATCACAAGTTCAACAAGATGTTGCACGCTACATCGTGCTAAGAATACCCCCACTTATTCATTTGTAAGTCGCACGGTAAACAGGAAGTAGATGTGCGGTAAACCTGAAAAGGGGAGACACGGTACAAGTCACCATGCCAAAGCCACATATCAAATATAAAATCATTTCTTCCAGTAGAAGCTGAGATATCTGTTAAAAAAGTGTGAACAAACGGGCGGACGGACAGACAGACAAGGTGATTGCAATATAGCCCCGTCTCTATGAGTGGGGGTATAACAACAGACCCCAGGGTGAAGTACAGCTGACATTACTGTTTATATAGGTCATGTCATGGGGTACTTAACATCACACTGACATTAATGTCATGGGGTACTTAACATCACACTGACATTAATGTCATGGGGTACTTAACATCACACTGACATTAATGTCATGGGGTACTTAACATCACACTGACATTAATGTCATGGGGTACTTAACGTCACACTGACATTAATGTCATGGGGTACTTAACGTCACACTGACATTAATGTCATGGGATACTTAACGTGACACTGACACATTAATCATCAGTATCAAAGTCAGGCTTGTTGATACTAATAATATCACTTGTTAAAGATCAAAGGTTAAATGACCAAAGTATATAAAAAATTCATATAATGAAATACTCAGGATTCTTCATAAAAATCAACGAATCAACACCAAATATTCTCAGATACTGGTTGCCAGGTGATTCTGATGTACCATTTCAACCATAACCCTCTTTTCTGAGCAGAATATTTGAAAATAAAATGTGTCAAGCTTGCTCCAAACTGCTAGAAAATGTAGGTATGGGGAAGTGTATAGGGATTTTCATCTTTTATTCAGTGAGCACTTTTATTTCAGTTATATCGTGGCAGTCAGTTTTATTGGTGGAGGAAACCAGAGTACCTGGAGAAACCCATGACCTGTTGCAAGTCACTGACAAACTTTATCACATAATGTTATCCACCTTGCCCTGATCGTGATTTTAACTCACAGCATCAGTGGTGATAGGCACTGATTGCATAGGTAGTTGTAACTCCAACTGCCATACAATCAGCTGTGGTCCAAGGTAAATTGATATCATCATAGAATGTAGCAAATAAATTCGTAGGTTTCTAATTTTACATTTTGTTTTCATTACAGTCACCTGATATGTATTATAAAACTATCGGAGAACAGTTAGGTGTGAAAGATATTCTGACAATGGCTAAACTCAGATTTGCATTGGAGGTTTTTGATGTAAACATTTAGGTGATATAAATCAAGCATTGGAATGATAGATATTATTTAAAACATTTAAAGGATTCAGAATATTCCTGAAAATGCTGTTTAGAAGAAAGAAGATACTATACATATAAAATATGTATATAGACATTGGTTTCCATGACAACAACCATAGCGTATATAAAGAAACTAATATAGAAATTGTAGACAAGCCTGTTGCTATCCGTCCCATACAAGTATTTTGTGAAATAGCTCTTAAGACTATTAGAGGAACATAGGATTACATAGTTTTTAGAAGAAAGCTCATTCCATCTGTGATATTATTTTTTTTAGGTTTGAGATTTATATTATTGTTTGAATAGTTTGATTAAAATATATATGTAAGACTCGGATCGATGCCCAACCTCTAATCGACATCCAATCCTTAAATCAGCGTCCAATTCTCAAATCTATTTCCGTTTCTCACTTTCTCAAATCGACATCCAATAACGTCACTATATTGATGATATTAAAGAGTGATAAAATGCTGAAAAGCACAAAACAAAACAAAAAACAACTTTAAATAACAGGTTAGAAAAACACGCAAAACAAAACTGTCATTACAATTATTTCTCAATTTACAGTATCTCACTTTTGTTTATATTTTTTGTCCAGAATACTACTATTAAAACAGGAAAATGAGTATTATAACAAATATTTGTAGGCTGCACACATATTAAAAATCAAACATAGAATAGAACATGGAAATCTACATAAAAACTGCTTGAAAGCATCCACTGCTCCACCATTTTGAATTTTGAACTTTCAACGCCATTCAATATCATATTAGATTTTGCTTTCAAACTTGTTTAAATAAGAGGGTCGCTATTGAGTTATTTTGTAGACGAAACGCGGGTCAGGCGCACTGAATTTATGCCTGGAACTTTGACGTTTTGCATTCATTTGATATAATATGCAATGCAGATGATGTACAAACTTGACCAACATCAATCATGTGACAAGGTACAAGCACATCTAATCTTCACTCTGAAAAGGATTTCGATTTGATAGCAATAAATTGGCCATAGATCTGGGAATTTGGAGAGGACGCCAATTTGAGAATACTCTTAAATCAGACAGTAATTTGAGATAATGACGTCAGTAGACGCCAATAATTATTTGAGGAGTGAATGTCGATTACAGACTGGATGTCAATCTGAGGCTATCATATATCAAAATATATATAGTATAACTATAGATCATATTTGAATATCAAAATAAGACCACGAGTGCGCATAAAGATTAAACGAGTGGGCGGAACTTGTTCCGTCCACGAGTTTAATCGTTAATGCGTATTCTGTCACGAGTGGTCTTATTTTGATATTCAAAATGTATGATTTAGTTATACTGTTTATTATATAGACTTTCAAAATTTCTTATATATTATTTTTTTTATTTGTATATTTGATTGCACGCGTGTGAATCTACGAGCAATGATACTACAGGGTTCAGTTGGAAGGATCTGCCATCTTGAAAATGTGAAATCCTATTTTTCATATTTACAACAATGTACAAAAATAATTAAAATGCTTACCTTGAAAGCTTATTTTAGTTAAATTAAATCACAATTGAAGCGTATATGAAGTCAAATAGCATCTAATCTTTACGTTTCAAACTGGAAGTCTTCATATGATGTCAATGACGTCATCTTGGTTATGTGCCAAAGTCATCAATAACATTTCGCGGAATTTTTTTCAGCTTACATTCGTATGTGTATTCACCGTTGCACAACAAGGGACGTAATCATCACACTTATAGTTTTGCAAAAGTAGTTCCGGCGGAAAAAAACTGATATTTCACATGTGAAATACCGGAATTTATTTTACGGATAAATCCCCATAATTCACACCTACATTTGTATCTATATAATAAACACATTTATATATACTGTCAATGATTGGTTTTATGAGAATGGATTTTTCGGAGCAATATCGCATCAAAGGAGAAGTCTGAGATATGAGATGTGACGAGAAGTCAATTTTGAGCAAATCGTGATAGTATGTTTATCGAGGATTTGGTAACGTGATGTTAATGACGTCATTGTAACATCATTTTAGAAAATCACGATAATTGCTTGATAATAGATAGCATGACGTGTAAAGATCAAAGGGAGAATGTAAATATATATTAGTGTTGGTTGGATTTGTTAGAATCAAAGGTCACGCTGGGTTTCGCCAATGTCGCATTTGGCGATTTTTGTTTCTATCTGGCTCCAAAAAACGGTTGCTGGCGATAATTCTGGCGGCAACATTTTCATTATCAAAAATGATCTAAATTCAATTAAAGGTAATTAAGTGGTTGTTTGCAGGCACAGGTAAGCTACTGTTCCATGATTGATACTTGAACACCTTGTATAAACATCCTGAGTGACACTTATGATTGTTTATTGTAAATAGCTGGAGGTACATGACCTTTTAATGAAAATTTAAACCACAGGTAATTGGATCAGTGCTAACTTGCCTGATTGTTTTATGAATGTAAATAAAATCAGTAATGCTTATCATTTGGAGATAAAGATCTTTAATCATCATGATCATGGATGTTTACAAATTCACGCTCAAGGATCAATTTACCCATGTGTGAAAAATAAATGTTTACTTTCAGACTGACATGTCTTTTTATAAATAAATTAAGTCTTCATATCGATAACTTTGTATCAGGTCGAGCCTGACGTGTGAACCGATCGCGATTGTGATGCGGTTAGTTCACGCAACAGGCAAGACCTGATATAATTTCTTGTACCAACATACTATGTATGTAATAAGTTTATCTAACATTTCAATAAATAAGAATTTTAAACAAATAACAAGGGTTGAATTAAAATTTGTACAATACTCTCAGGGAGACTACATTTTGTGCATGACGTCACGTTATTTTTTCCGTTCATTCACCAATATCAGGTTACTGTTTTGTCTCACATTCCAATGATATGACGTCATGTCAAAGTAGTTCAGCGAGGAATGTCTAGTGCAACGTCGCGCCATTCTTTTATCACCACAGTGTGGTGATACAGCATCTTGTATTAGACTGGCGACTTTTATCAATTTCAAAGGAAAACGAACATAATGTTAGATAAATAAATTTATAAGTTATTGTGTCTTATTTTTATTGTTTGTTTTATGGCATTTTAAGTCATAAATATTTGAGATTGTATTTTTTGTATTTTTATTAAAATTATATAAATTATATGAATATATAAAAAAATATTTGAATGAATAATCTGAATTTTTTTAATTCAGATTATTCATTCAAATATTTTGAAAAAAAACTACCAGGTATTTGCTGAAAATAGACATTTATTTATTCACATTAATGTATTGTCAAAATATATCTTGTAACCCACAATTGTACAGATGTAAATTTCCACCATGTTAAATAGTTGTTCATTTGACAAATGTTCATATACTTTTGAATAAGCCCCCTGTGATCTCATAAATGTGATATGTTGCATTGTTTATTCAACCTTAAGCATAGCTGATGAAGGTTATTCTAGAAATGCTTTGTGCACTCTAAATTTGATATTTATGTTTTTATTCTTAGTTATATATTCTCTAATGTTGGATGTACAGCATTCTTTGACCTCCTATACAATCAGTGCCTATCACCACTAAAGTTGTGAGTTTGAATCCCACTCTTGGCGAGGTGTACTCAATACAACATTTTGTGATAAAGTTTGCCAGATACTTGCGGCAGGTTGGTGGTTTTCTCTGGGAACTCCGGTTTCCTCCACCAATAACACTGACCGCCACGATATAACTGAAATATTGTTGAAATTGGCATCAAACACCATAAAACCAATCAACCAACCTATGTTTTCTTTAATGTTGGAGTCCTGCCTACTTTGACCTCAGTACAAAAATATAGATTCAAAGAACAATAATTTTTTTTTAAATAAAATAAAATATGAGAAATCTGAGACACATTTTTGGTGAATACACACACTCCCTGGAATAACGTGTACCAAAAAATCAGGTTACTAAGATAAACAAAAAGTTTCCAATTTATTGTTAAAGTTAAGAAATCACTCCCAAAAAGAAGCTGAGAAATGAGAAAAAAACAGATGTTCCCCTCTTGTAGCTGCCAATATTTCATACAGATGTTTCCATTCATGTTTTTCCATTGGAGTCTATCTTCATCAGGTATAGCCCTCACAGTTGTGTATCACACTTTAAATCTTGGCAAGAGATTTACATCACTGATTTGTCTTGCTTCTAGAAGGTCAAAAGTTAATATGGTTAACACTCCTCTCATAGTAACAATTACATTACTCAGAAACTACAGTCAAATCTGCCTTATGTGACCTTCTGAGAGAACATTGAAAAAATGGCCACATAAGACAGGTGATCCTAAAACTACAGTCAAACCTGTCATATGTGACCTTCTGAGAGAACATTGAAAAAATGCTGCATAAGACAGGTGATCCTGAAACTACAGTAAAATCTGTCATATGTGACCTTCTGAGAGAACATTGAAAAAACGCTGCATAAGACAGGTGATCCTGAAACTACAGTCAAATCTGTCATATGTGACCTTCTGAGAGAACATTGAAAAAATGCAGCATAAGACAGGTGGTCCTGAAACTACAGTCAAATCTGTCTTATGTGACCTTCTGAGAGAACATTGAAGAAACGCAGCATAAGACAGATTGTCCTGAAACTACAGTCAAATCTGTCTTATGTGACCTTCTGAGAGAACATTGAAAAAACGGCCGCATAAGACAGGTGATCCT